>JXPH01026394.1:14882-26921 GCA_001014845.1 Mochlonyx cinctipes
CACTAATACCTAGAAAGTTCTCTGAAATATGAGGACTCGCCTAGTCCCAATAGGGTACCTATAGGCCGTATTATGATTATTATTATTATTTTATATAAAATTCCTGTAAAAATACTCATGTGGAATATTTAAAAATAGGACAAAAATAGATTTTGTGAAAATTTGAGTATCGTGTGATCTCATAAAAGCATCTTTTCATGTCTAAAAATTTCAAAAATGTGGATTAAATGATTAGTTAAGTAAATTCATGTTTCAACATATATCAAGAACAAAATCTTATGACCCTCATCCCGTCTTACACACGCCGTTCACAACACTCGTTTTCTTCCCTTTCACTTCAATCGACCTTCTCGAAAGACTACCCTTTAAAAAAATCTTATTTATTTTTATATATTTGGGTTATTCTTTTAATAAAATGATTATTAAATTTTCATGTTTCATGTAATCTAAATATTATAAAGTAATGTTGAATCCATAAAAAATTGATCGTTTTAGCAGCAACAATAAAATATATTTTCATATCCTAACAAAAATAACCCCATGTTGTATATGTACTGACTGGAAGGAAAAAAAAGAGTATATAAATTGATATAATATTATCCTCATAAAAATATAATGAAATATCTTAATACCGAAAAAAATGGAGGAAAATACATAACTAAATAAAATCTAAATATAATTTCAGTAAATTATGACATTTATATTTTTTTTCGGAACCAAAATGTCTTAATAACGTATATACTCTTTCGCAAACATGGGTCAATTGAGGTATTGTTTTCTTTTGGAAGAAAGGAGAGAATAAAAAAGAGATTTAAATTTATTTGCATTCAAATCGAAAGAAAAGAAAAGCAGAAAATATAAATTTAGCAAAATCGACAAAATGTGGGAAAAAATATGGCCCTCAATTTGATTTTGGAAGTAATATTAAAAGGTTATGCTTCGGTTCGGGTTTTCTCTTCTCTTGTATCGTCATCAATTTGGTATTTTGACATTTTTGTCTCCATTTGCTTGTTGCGGATGTTCCAGCCTGATTAACATTCTAATTTCCATCTTCTTTACTCTCTTCAGTCTCAATACAGTATACAATACAGTATGGTACAGAAGGACTATCTGATAGGATAGAAGATTGTGCAAGTCACGTCCATGCTTCTCATTTACATTTCGGAGAATGGAGTGCCATTAATATTGATTGGCAAAAAATGTTCGGGATCGAGCAGCACTTTAAAATGAATTTTCGTTCATTCATTCTTTGTTGCGTTGGGTTTCCCCGCTTTTTCCGGCAAAGTTGTAAGGCGCAAGAGCACAAACACAGAATTTCATTCACAATGATTAAGTTATTTGGGCGAGTTTTGAATTGGCACTTTTTTCTGCAATGTGTTGCTTCTATTTCAGAAATTCATTCTTGTTTTCTTTGTTCAATCGTTTATATTAGAAGATTTATTAGGTCAAATTAAATGACTTTCTAGGTCACAGTTAGTAAACATTATGCTCTGTTGTGCGTATTCTGAGAAGTAGACATGATACTCATATCTAAGGTCAAATTACCTATCTGACTATTTTGACTAAAATTTTTGATAATCCAACAGAATAATCATTTACAGACTTACATATTGAAATAATATTCAGCTCAAACACCCCAAACTTACATCAGTTGGCTGGTTTAATTCGAAATTTTCCTGAAGCTAAGATCAAATCGTCTGATATCAAGGTGGTTCCTTAAAAAGTTCAAAATCCATTCAAGTCATGCCAGCTTCACAACAAGAATATCAAATATCGCCCTGGATTGAGAAAATCGGGTAAGATTTAAAGATTTTAGAGGGGGATCTCAATATTGAGAAACCACCCTATGCACGTCCTTGTCTGATATTCAGGTCAATGAACCTTGAGAAAGTTCTTACCCATGCCAGTCACCTCAGTTGAAAAGATAAATAATGCAGAGAACTTTCTAGGTACTAGTGGACCTATAGGTTATTGTGGCTTTCGAACTCCCAGAATTTTGATAGTTGAGCTTATGAGTTATCAGCTCATTGAAGCCATCACAGCGTGTTCAATTTTTGCTGTGAAGAAACTAACCAAACCACACAAAGCAATTCACTTTGTCGACAATGATGAAGAACACAAAGTTAATTCCTTCTTCACGGGTTGGATTTAAACCCTGTGGTGCTGTAGTTGAAATGCAGATGCTTGCCAAAATAATAGCACTATTCACACTTGATTTCTATGTACTAATATGTGTTGAAACGACACCCCATAATTATAAGTTTATTTTTCCGAAATTTATTTTGTCGAACAAAAAACCAGCAATCGCCATCCATGCGTAGATTTCCGTGATTTTCCTACACTATAAAATATATAGGAAAAACCCTGTCCAAAATAATTCCAGTTTCAGTATAAAACCATCATTCAATCATGTAAAATTTATTCTGCACCTAAAATTCCTTTCCTTAAGCAAAAAACATTAAAACTCCATGTTTGCAAAAATTCGTCCGGAAAATTCATGTTTTTTTTAAGTAGACTGGTAAACCATCATTCTATAATGCAAATTTAATCTGTACTTGAAATTCCTTTCCCAATCGTACATTAACCCAACACAACACTTCGCCAAAACGTACATTGAGCCGAAACGTACATTAGGCCAATACCGTAAATTAAGCCAACAGTACATTAGGCCAAAGGTACATTAGGTCAAACGTACATTAGGTCAACATTACATTAGGCCAAAAACTAAGAAAACGTGCATTAGGCCAACATTCATAAAAAATTTGGAGGGTTGCTTGCCTGAATATCGTTTCCATAAAATATTAAACTTGATTCGAAGCGAAGCCCTATTTGAAGGTTGTCATAGGATCGCTTCTTTAGAAAAATATAAAACATGATTCTGAACTTGAAGGTTTTCATAGAATTTTCCCATTTTAGAAATTTTTTGGCCCAATGTACTGTTGGCGTAACGTACGTTGGCATAATGTATGTTTGGCCTAATGTCAGTTTGGCCTACTGTAGGTTTGACCTAATGTACTATGTACTATGCATTAGGCCGACGTACTTTAGGCACGTCGGGCCTAATGCACTGCTGGTCCAATGCACTGTTGCCCTAATGTAATGTTGGCCTAATGTATGTTTGGCCTCATGTACGTTTTTGCCTAATGTACGTTGGCCTAATGACCCAGACCCATAAGAAAGAGAGGAAGTCATGAATAGTTTAAAAAATGCAAATGTTAGGATCAGGGCTAGAATCGAGGCCTAGCGCGCCCTAGCGCCGCTAGGGCACTTATTTTTCATAGAAATGAAAAATTAAATTTATTTCAGGATTGAATGAATACAACAAGGACCACGATATCTGTTCTATCTCTAGTAGTTTTGAAGAAAACTCAAGAAACAAGTCTGTAACCCTTCTTGCTCCTAGGACATTCTAAGAGGGCGCATGAAGATTGAGCGCTAGGGCACTTTTTCACACCCGAATCTAGCACTGGTTAGGATGCCGTTTGAAATGACATATAGAATCTTAATAGGTTAAGGACGTTTCCTTGTGATTGAGATCTTACGATTTTCTTCAGATTTCGTATCTCATCCGTATTTCATCCATATTTCATAGCTTTGTGCAGCTAATGCTAAGTGTGTGATCCATATGATGAACAAGGAAGCCTCTTAGAACACTCGAACCTATGGATAAATCTAGAGAAATTCCTTAGAATGCAAAAATACACAGAGAATTTATGTACCTATCCGAGAAACCTCTAAAAACATCCGAAAATTGAACTTACCTTTAACATTTTTTGGCACTGACACATTTTCAGATATTGTCGCAAATAGGAACCAAAAACACTGGATCTAGGGTATTATCTGAAACCAGAAGGTATTGGATGGATTGATTATTAGCTATTGCCGAAGGAGGGACGATATTATCGTCACTGGTATGGAAACCTCAATTTAGGCCAATTGTGTCTATTTGTCACTGACGTACTCTTTAGAAGGACCGGATAGTTCATACGATCAGGATATTGTGGATGACAGTGCAGAGTATTGTGGATCTGTACTTTATATTGAGTTATGAATGTCTGAATTTTATTGGTGACTGAATCAGTCACTTTCCAAGTTTTGGACCCGTACAGCAGTGTGGATAGTACAAGACTTCGAAATAGCCGAAGCTTGGTGTTTTTTTTATATGAGGCCTGAGCGCCAGATGTTATTTAGCGCATAAAATCTTCCTCTCGCAGTGTTGATGCGGCTTTGAACGTCTTCTTCGGTACCATCATTAGTTGTAATCTTACTGCCGAGGTATGTAAATTTCTCGACGCAGTTGACGATGTTAAAATTCATTCATTTCCCTTCAATCTCAAAATCGCCAGCGCTATTTCTGTTTATAGCGAGGTACTTTGTCTTTTCGACGTTTATCTTCAAGCCTACCTTCTTTCCTTCATGGGAACGGTTTTTGAGTTTGCCTTCCATATCTTTCTCTTTGTGAGATAGCATAGCCAAGTCATCAGCGTAGTCCGTATCTTCTAGACGATCATCGACATTTCTCCATTTCATATCACGCTTCTCTACAACAAATGCTTTCTGCAGCACATCATCCAACACAACCAGGAAAAGCTTTCCGAACCACCACAACTTTAATGGTTATGCTAATGAGTTACCAGTTCATTTAGGGGCCAGTGATACAATTTTTGTAGGGTTTGATTAACCGTTTTTAGAACGCCATAGATTTTCAGGTCGGTATTTTATACGTTTAGGTTTTTATTTTTCTTTTATATGTTGCAATAGGAATAGGTTCCCCTTATTGAAAACATGTCTCAAATTTCATGAAAACCAAAATTGACTCCGCTTTAACCTATCAAAAACATCAAATATCACTGTGGGTGTATTTTAAATTGCTGTGTTCCGATTTATATTCAAATTAAGACTCCCATTCAAATTCTTATACCATAACATATTTCAAGTATAATTGCTCGAAATTTCAACGAAATTTCCCCCAAAAAATAAAATACAATGCAATAACGATAATTGCGAAAAATTAATGAAGGAAGATTTTCATTTTAGTTTTTCCGAGTTATTAATTTTGAGAAATGTTGAGGATTTTATTCAATTTAACAAAATACACTAACGCTCGCATAATTAGCGTGATCAGGAGCCATAAAATGGGAGCTTGTTGTAATTATATTTATTTTTTCCTATGGAAAACTTGGTGGATATAATACGAGTTATCAATTTGAACGAGTATACGAATTAAAACTTTTACACTCGTAATTGAGAAAGCACCCAAAAGTTTTGTTTCATGAAATTGAAATAATTAAAAAGCATCACCTTAATTTGCTTAAAATGTACAAATCGTCCGGAAATAATATGTCAGAAAACTAACCCACATAAATAATGGCTTCCAAGCACCACATGAGAGCCTCAGAATCATAATAATTTAAATAGTTTCCACTCCACATATGCTGAAAATGAATTAAATTTGTATAAAATTAAATTCCAAATAAAATATTATGTTTTTCCGAAAAATGAACCAAAAGGGTGGGTGAAGTGGAGCATTCTCGTGTACTTTGTAGCAGTTTTTTAGGGATGGGAGATGGAAATGGAACAAAGAATATGTATTTTGTATGTTTTACAAAATTATTTTTAAAATTTGTTGGAAATTCGTGTTGTGGAGCTCAAACATTGTGTTTTATTTTAATTAGTAAAAGAAACCTTTGTATAGAGCTGAGTGTCATCTTACATATGTATTATAACAGGGGTTGAAGAAAAGGGGTTTCCTAAATGGAAATAAAATTTAACAAGGGTTCAAATATTTGGGCAGGTAGAAATATATTTCTTTTATTGAATTTTTGATGGTATTTGAACAGCACGAATATTGTTTTCCCTTTCAATCTGTCAAAAATTTAATTTCAAATGTCAGTTAGAAGGCCTTCAGATGTGACAAGTACAATTGACATGTAAGGATAGAAAGTTTTTCAGAGCCCCAACGTGTGGAAAAATATTGAATAGATTATGATTTACAGATAGAGCTCCAATAGCTGTCAATCATTTGGTGATGATTTATGAAATAGTTTTTCTGCGCCCATTTTTGTTGAGTTTACATTCTTGCACAATTTTTAACGCTCATGCTTTCAATTTTCCTACATACTTAATAAAAAGCGTAGGAAACCACAAAGATTATGTAGCTTTTCATCATATTTATTCTATACCTCGTGATAGAAACCAGATTTAGACTTCATCAAAGATGATATGTGCAAATTTTGAAGAGGATCGGAAAAGTATTTACAGAGTTATTCAAGAAAGTCTTGTAATTGGAAACACCACGAATGGATGATATTATCCCAAATTTAGCATAGGAACTGTTCTCGGATACTAACCAAAAGTTTATATTCCAAATTTCAGCTCATTCCAATCACTAGACCTCCAAAATTATGGAAGTGGACTGTACCTAGAAGCCTTCAAATCCAGATGTTCCAGGATAAAACGTTTTTAGGAACTGTTCTTAGATACTTACCAAAGCTTATATTCCTGATTTGAACTCATTTCGATCACTAGAACTCTAGAATTCTGGAAGTTACTGATACACAGGAGCCCCCAGATCCCGATGTTCCGGGGTCAAACTTTTATAGGAACTGTACTTGGGCACTTAACACAAGATTATGTTACAAATTTGAGCTCATTTCGATCATTAGAACTCAAGTGGTGAGTTTGTATCAAGCCACGGGGTTTGGGGGCCCCCATACAAGCTCACCAGGATTTGCCTGAAATCTTGAGTTCTAATGATCGGAATGAGCTCAAATTTGCAACATAATCTTGTGGTATGTATTCAAGAACAGTTCCTAAAAAAGTCTGAGCCTGGGACATCGGGATCTAGGGGCTTCTATGTACCAGGAACTTGAAGGATTCTGGAGTTGTAGTAATCGAAATAAGCACATATTTGGAATATCAGCTTGTGGCAAGTATCGTAGATGTTCGAGCTGATCAAGTGACGTCATTATTTTAATTGTCAATGTTAGTTGAAACTGTACACATTGGAACATAGTTGCTAAGGTGAATTTTCGAGCAGTTGAGAGTGCTTATGCAACGGGTAAACTAATGTCCACAACAACATTAGAAATAAACGGTGCAGTTTGGAATTCGCTGACTGCAAGGAGTTTTATTTAAAGTTTAGAAGAAGGAATTAAGATGAGATCCCGAGATCCTTTTGAATTTATGATGATTGGTGCCTAAAGTTTCGCTGCTTTTGGATTAAGCGGATTATAAGCAGTCATCGCGAGCTATTTAGCGTGGCGTTCAAGTTCATGCCCTCAACATAGGTCAAGTAGATCAACGATTTACGTGAGTACAAAATATCGTCGTTGTAGCTGGAACCTCAAAGGGCACCAACGTTATAGGTCAGTTTTAAGATATCCACTTTGTATCGTCAGTATAGATAAAAGTTTAGGAATTAATGTATAGTGCGGTAGGTGGAGAAAGTTCAGGAGGTAGATTTATAGAAAGTAGAGATTTTTTCAAGACTTAGTATTAGGAATTTTTTGTATTACGGATGTTTATAAATTATAGATTAAAATTACATACTTGTTTGATTCAAAATGCGCTAGTTATTTGTTTAACTTCTTTTAGCTTCGTCTCAACTTCATAGAAAGATAAATGTGCTAGCCGGACAAGAAACTTAAAGGGAACAAGTTGGGTGGGACCTAAAGGCTCCATATTTCCTTGTTTTATTTTCATAATTTATGTCACGAAATAAACCCCGTTATGGGAAACTGTTATAGCAGTTGGTGACATCGACAAGAATTTTTTTTCTGAACTAGGCTTGTGGGAAAAAGGGTTTAAAATTTCTTCATTCAAAAACAGTCAGACACCACGATATCTCACGTATATCTTATACGATTGTGAAAAAATTAGTATGGGGTATTTTGTCCACAAATTTAAGAACGAATTGGAAGATTGACTGAACCAATACCTCCTATACAAACTCTTCAGACATTTTCAGATATCTTGAGCTATAATACGGGTCAGAATCCATTAATTCGAATGTCCGATAATTCGAATAAATTCATTATTTGTTCATTTTATTCATTATATTCATTTCCATGGCTATCTTGATACATTGATGTCCTTTAATTCGTCGGTCCCGTGTGACTTCGAATTAATGGAGTTTGACCTGTACTAAGATTTAGCTCAAAAATAGATGTACTAGGCACCCGTAAGAGTTCTTATATCAAAATTGATAAAATTTCTCATGCTCAGGAAATTTCATATTACCAGAAACTTCCAATATTTTGCAGCTCCAATTGTCTGAAAGAGCCGAAAATTTGTATGTCAGTTCCACATATTTGACGAGATTTCTGAAACAGAAAGAAGAAAACCTGGAAAAAAGGAAACGGTTGGTTATGCAAACACCCTTTTTAAAAGGAGTTCCCAATCGTGAAAAAATAATTTTTACATAATTTGATTTACGAGTGTTTTGTATTTCGTTTTATTATCTATTCAATTTTAAAAGTTGTTAAGTTTAATGAAATCTAAATAGTTCTGAACACGCTATTTTTCCGCTTCCACAACTTTCAGTTTTCTCTCCTTCCATACATGATGATAGCATTAGATATGGAAAATA
This sequence comes from Mochlonyx cinctipes, assembly GCA_001014845.1. Classification (NCBI taxonomy): domain Eukaryota; kingdom Metazoa; phylum Arthropoda; class Insecta; order Diptera; family Chaoboridae; genus Mochlonyx; species Mochlonyx cinctipes. Next base: position 23,473 of record JXPH01026394.1, read on the forward strand.
TACTAAACTCATGAATTTATTAGCGCTACACAAATTAAAATGTTGATAAACTTTTACGAATTGGATACGGGAGACGTTGAAAATTGTTCCGTTTATCTAACTAGAGATAACACGAAAGGCGACGTTTATTTTTTTTTAAGAAACTCGAAATTCACAATATAAAACGTAGGAAATCACAAAGTGGGTTCTATACCCTTTCTTTTGTCATTTATTGTATATTTTATTACGAGTATAGGAACTGGATTGAGACTTGAACAAAGATTATAAGTGTAAATTTTGAAGAGGATCGAAAAAGTATTTATATAGTTATCCAAGAAAGTCTGGTAAATGTAAGTACTAGAAATGGATGATATTATTTAGCATAGGAACTATTTTTTGGCACTTATCAAAAACATATAAAAAATGGCCTCATTCTGATCACTGGAACTTGAGAATAATGGAAGTTCCTGATACCTAAGAGCCCTCAGTTCTCCATGTCTGAGGGTCAAACTTTTTTAGTATCTATGCTTGGATACTTACCAGAAGAATTCCGATTTCGATCACTAGAACTCGAGCTCTGAAAATTTCTGCTATTTAGAAGCCTTCATATCCAGATGTACCAGCGTCAAACTTTTTTAGGAACTATTCTGGATACTTACCAAATGCAAATATTCCAAATTTATCTCATTCCAATCATTAAAACTCAAGAACTCTGAAAGTTCCTGGTACGCAGGAGCCCGTAGGTCCCGATTTCCTAGGATAATTTTTTTTTAAGTACTGTTCTTGGATACTTTTCATAAGATTTTGTTCCAAAATTCTGGTGATTTTGTATTGGGACCTCAGACTTTATGACCCAATTTGGCACCATAACGAACTCGTCCTTAATTCTTTTAAGAAAAGCCACCATACAAAATTTCAGCAAAATCGGTTGAGAACTACGCGAGTTGAAGAACACATAGACATAGACAGACAGACACACACACCTACATTTGTTTTGTGCTTTTAACTATCACACCGATTGGAGCAACTATTCCCAAAGAACAAAAAAAAATTTACTGAATATATAAGCTTTGCTCTGCCCTCGTGGCTTGATCGGTAATGCGTCTGCCTATCAATCAGAGGGTACGGGTTCAATTCCGACCCGTGACGATTGAATTAACTTGCGTTTGTTCAGCGTTGTCGAGAAGGTAAATTGCTTTGTGTGCGCTATTATTAATGAATAATAGGGTAAACAAGGTAATTTCCGACATGTATCGTCAGAGTATGAGATGGAAGGCGTTCGAATGGCGTTCGTGTCGAAGAGGTTAGCCAGTTTCCTCGCCGCAAAAATTGAACATAAATTAATAGGCTCAATGAGCTGGTAACTCATTAGCATAACCATTATTGTTGCGGTGGTTCGGAATCCACTATAATCTTTAGGTCCACTAATACCTAGAAAGTTCTCTGAAATATGAGGACTCGCCTGGACCCAATAGGGTACTATAGGCCTTATTATTATTATTATTTATTATAAGCCTTTCATTTCTATCTATTAATATGATAGGAGAAAGAAAGAAAAGTTAAAATTTAGTTTTTTTACTACAAAATACCAGGCGTCTGACACTTTTTATTTCTGACCTGAATTCTTTTATTTGTTACTGGCTTAAAATTTTTTCAATGCTAACTATCAAGACTATTTGCCTAGGTCTCTGAGGTTAGGCTTGCGTAACCAAATTCCTAGATTAGCGATCATTATCTGTTCAAACCCTAAAATGGTTGCGTTTTTGCCAAAATCACGAAAGTATGAGCTTCCAGTTTTAAGGATATTAGAATAAACACATTTTTACCATATTCAATTAGACCAAATTGTTTTTTTAAACCACAAGCTTACGCCAAAATTTTCAACTTTTTGCCTTTAATAAATTTCAACATCATAATTAACAATGCATTAAAAAAAGCAAACAAATCGTAAAAAATAATTTGAAACAAATAACCATTAAACAATTTTATACCCGAAGTGCCTTTCTAAACTTTATCATTTCACTTGAAAGAACGTGCTTGAAATCAATTAACTAATTAAGTGTACATATATCGTGTTTACACAAGCAAGCAACATAATAAATTCTCTGTTAAACAATAAAATAATCAGAGCTATATATTTAAATTTTTCCATTTTCTGTAAAACGCATTTTAATGAAAATTGTTGAGCACTCTCATTTGAATAGTAGAAAAGTGGGAGGAATTGAGGAAATGGGGGATGAGAAACGATACAACTTTTTTATTGTTTTGCATATACATAAAATACAAACAAAACAAGAACAAGTTGGGGTAGGGTATAACTAATCAAACTAACTTTTATAAATGAAACTATTCCTCTATCTTTTCCCTTTCACCTCCCCCAATTCCCCCAATTCCCACTTCACCATCACCATCACCTTCGGCCTGCAAATATTTAATTTATACTTTCAGAAACTAATCATGAACTAGTTTAGTTTATTAGATCGGTACTCGCTCGTTGAATTACTTTGCTTATCGATCTAGATAATTCAGTTAGTTATACGAGAAAATATATCAGCATTTTATTCGAATGAAATAACTTCAAGTAGACTTAAGTGAAAACGTTAGTTCGTAAAAATTATTGATATTAAGGAGTTGTTCTATTTGATGTTCAAATACTCTTGTAGAGATTTATGTAACAAAATCTAAAAAACGCAAGAATGTGGGTCTATAAGTTAAAAACAAGCAATTTTTTAAGGAATTTTGAGCGTTTATTAAAGAAAATCTTGTAGAATCCTGTTATTCAAAGTATTATCCATCGGAAGCTACAACATTTCTCCATCTTTCTGGTAATTTGTGGATGCCATCCCAAAAAACCGGTCATCTTTTGAATCAAAGAACGGATCGAGTCAATTTTTGATGCCATGGACTGAAGTGAAGCGTACTCCGGAAAATGCATTCTGCATTGATCGAAACAAAGGATAGTCAGATGACGCCAAGTGTGGACTATATGGTGGGTGGGGTAGAACTTCCCATCCGCTATTTTTCAAATAGTTTTTAACGGGTTGAGCAACATGTGGCCGAGCATTGTCATGTTGCAAAATCAATGTCTCGTGTCTGGTCTCCCATTTTGGTCATTTTTCGTCTTTAAACGAATCAGTTGTTGTCGGTACAGCTCTCCAGTAATGGTTTCACCCGGTTTCAGAAGCTCAAAATACACAACTCCTTTCTGGTCCCACCAAATACAGAGCATTATCTTGGCAGCGTGAATATTCTACTTTGGTGTCGATTTGGCTGGCTGGCCGGGCTTCACATACGATTTGTTGCACTTCGAGTTGTTGTAATGAATCCATTTTTCGTCGCCAGTAACAATTCGATGCAAAAACCATTTCTTTTAATCACGCTCGAGCAGCATTTCAGACATGCAAAATCGCCTTTCCACGTCTCTCGGCTTCAACTCGTATGGCACCCAATTTCCTTACTTTTGGATGAAT
>JXPH01026428.1:426-12571 GCA_001014845.1 Mochlonyx cinctipes
TTCATCATCATTTACAGTTCTGAAGGAAAATTTATGGGTGGTGTGATGAACTTCGAGATTTTCATTAAATGAAGTAGGGGTGTATGAGGTAAGTAGTGAACGCGCAAACGCAAATGCAAATTGTCTGTTAAGTTCATCANTTGATATTAGACGACAACTTTTTACTGCTGAGCCCAACATCAAGTTGTCTGTCCACATATCGTCTTTGAGCCTTTCGAACAGTGGCAGTAGTTTTATTGCGTACTTTCTTAAACTCCTTCCATGATTCATCGGTTCTAAGCAACTTCCATTTGGCAAATAATTCTGATCTTACTTTGAGCGCTTCATGATCCAAACTATAATAATCGCCACTACACTCCTCCAGATGGCGTTAATTAGATGAGACAGATACTTTTAGCAAATACTTAAATATATAAATACATGCTACTCACTAACGCCACCTAAATTAGTTGTACCAAGTTTCACTAGCAACGTAGACCATCTTGCATATCTACGCGCGAATATTTAAAAATATACACGTCTACTTTGTGAAGTATAAAATTTTCAATTTTCAAAACTAGTATTCTGTGGGTTATACACAATAACGTTAACAAATATTTTTGGCATAAAATCATTATACGGAGTTAAAGTACAAGCAAAGAAACAATTTATTTTCAACAAAAAGTTTCTTCTGGAAAATAGCCTAAATAAAATTTAAAATATTTTAGTGTGAAACAGCTACTTTTAGTCCGATTGCCGACTGATGTAGCAGAAAATCATGATTTTTTTCTTCGCGCGGGGTGAATACACTGAAAAAAAAGACATTTAAAAAACATTTCAAATTTAAACGAATTGCCATTTACCCATTTAACTTTTTTCAAATAGAAAACATTTCAAATTGAAATGGTTTTTAAATGTTTTTCAAATGGTTTTTGAATGTATTTCATTATTAAGTGTTTTTTCAATGAATCCATTTAAAAAACATGTAAAAACATTTAAAAACTAAATGCTTTTAATATGGATCCGTTTAAAAAACACTTAAAAACACTTCATAATGAAACCCATTTAAAAAATATTTTAAAAACATTTCAAATTGAAATGTTTTCGATTTGAAAAAAAGNAAATGCCTTTTTCTCAGTGTACAGTGTGCTTTTAGTAGGTGCTCCGATTGCCGACAGATGTAGCAGAAACTCATGATGTTTTTTAGCGTGGAGTGAATACAGTGTGCTTTTTTTTGCTCCATTATAGACAAATAATCTTGAACCTATTTAAGAAAATATTAAATTTTGAATATCGTGGACGGATTACTGAGATTTCACTGTATTTATTACTTATGTTTTCCTACAAACTTGATGTTGTTTTGGATTCCCTTTTCTTACAACAAAAATAAATTAAATTATGCGTCATTTTTCTATTCATTTGTCATTTAAAATTCTGTAAAAACTTTCGAGGTCAAGATGATCTTGAACTTATAAACGATTAAAAGAATTTAATGAAAATTTTATAAACATTGTAGAATCAAGAATTTTTGGCCTTCATTTACTAACGATATCGATTCCATGTTTACACCAAATTCTATATACGGGGGTAAAGTTTTTGTGTGGCATTTACCCTTTTTGATTTTGCATTTAAATTTTAGAAAAATTATGTTACACTAAAAATAATCCTATAGTTCTGTCTAGTGTCTGTGTCAGTCCACCTGACAACACGAGGTAACTTCTTAGTAGAAATGTAGCGTCTTATTATAGATACGGTCCACGTCCACTCGGTCGAAAGCCAGTCGGTCGAAGGCCAATCGGTCGGAGGCCCGGTCGTTTGGTCGAATGCCATGGTCGATCGGTCGAATGCCATGGTTGGTCAGATTCTAATAATTCCCCAAGAAATTTCCCATCTTTCTAAACATTTTTAAACAAATTTGAATTGTTTCCCAAGAAGTTTCCGTTTTTTCTAAAAAATTCAGAACGGGTTTCGACCGAACGGCTTTTCGACCGAACGGCCTTCGACCGAACGACTTTTTCGACCGAAAGGCCTTNAACATTGTAGAATCAAGAATTTTTGGCCTTCATTTACTAACGATATCGATTCCATGTTTACACCAAATTCTATATACGGGGGTAAAGTTTTTGTGTGGCATTTACCCTTTTTGATTTTGCATTTAAATTTTAGAAAAATTATGTTACACTAAAAATAATCCTATAGTTCTGTCTAGTGTCTGTGTCAGTCCACCTCATAACTCCACCAGGTAACTTCTTAGTAGAAATGTAGCGTCTTATTACAGATAGTCTTCGTTTCTACAAACCAATCCACTTGATGGTACCACCTACTAATTTAGTTCCGAAGCGTCGTAGAAATACAGTGTCCTCGACAATGTTTTTTTGTTTGATCAGGACTATGTACAATAAATAGTTATTGTACTTTTAGAATAGCCTACCTGATGGCGCAACCAGCTAACTTAGCTTAGAAGCATCATAGAAATGTATTGTAAAAAAAATTGTGGCAAAGATAATCTATCCATAGAGATCTGAAAGTTTGCAAATAAAAAAAATCATTATTCACACATCACACTTAAAAAAACAGTGCCAAATCTCGCGATAAGAGACACTATATTTTATCTGCTGAGTATTTGGGCTCTGGATCAGGACAATATCACAACCTGATGATTTGGGTTATCTCGATTAGTTTTTAAATTAGAATTTTTCATTAAGAAATAATACCCCATACCGAGGTTTGAACTCGTGATCTCTCGCTTCCAAAGCTACTGCTCTGACGCATGTGCTATGGAGGCATATGATCATCGACTATAAAATGATGAACATATTTAAAATATTATAATGCGCATGCGCATACAGTTCCCGAATTTATTCGGGATAATTGTTTAAAAACTCCTCAGTCGTAACCCGATACTCGGGACATTGATTTATAATTCCCGAATGTTGGGATTTTTATACATGGGAACCAAATATCGGGAAATTTTCAGATCCCGAATGCAAGTCGGGTTAAAATCGACCGGAATAAAGTTACCGTTTCTAAGTGTGTTGATTTGAGCAACTGGCTCCACCTGGCATTCCGTCACACTATGACAACGAAAGTAATGATTTAACAACAGGAAGCTTTCTTGGTTGTATTCTGATTTTATGCAAATGTGTAAACATGCAACGTGAAGCTATTGAAAAAGAAATTTGAGTCACGTGGTGTCATTTTGTCGGAGATATAGGCGTTTTATTATCCATTATTAATGGTGTAGAGATTTTATCGGGGATGCAGGCGTTATATTATCTATTATTTGTGTGGATTGTGCTTCTTCTAATTGCTGATTTATTTCAGATCTCTTTAGATAGAATATCTCTGATGGTGGTGCTCGCATTGCACAGTGGACCAAATGGACAAAACAGTTTATTAATTCTCTAACTTTTCAAGGTTAAGTTTTAGAGCAAAATGATGTTGTAGACAGTTGCTAAGCATAAAAATGTCTTTTAGCACTCATAGATTTTGTTGTTATCCCACGCCACTTACAGGCTATACAAATTCTGACTTTTTCCTAAGAATTTTAGAACTCTAGTGTCTTCGAAAGTATTGTAAGGCAACTTAATGTCAACATTATTTCTCTGTCTTATCACTAGACAGCGCTACAAGCGATTGACAGTTGTACGTGTAGTATAGCAAAAGGATGCTCAATCCATAGTGTACAGGTTCAAATGACCATGAACTTACTTTGTGTTTTTTCAGCTTTGTCGATATGATAAATTGCTAGGTTGAACTCGATTATTCATAAGCAATTGAGAATCAAAGCGATTTCCGACATGTAACGATAGAGTCATGCTATCAATATATGTACTTGGGTTGCACTTAACCGTTTATGTTATAAGTACTGGATAGAAAACATTTGTACTGAGTTCATGTGGCATAAAGTTAGTCAATTTCATTGCAGCAAAAATAAAACCTGATGATTATCTATAGAAGTACAGATTTGCTAAGGAATAGGTAACTTGTTAGATTAATTGTTGCGTTTGGTTCGGAACCCACTATAAACTGTAGGTCCACAATACTGGGCACAAATCTGCACTCTCATCCCAAATATCTCTGCGCTGAAAATCTGGGGAACTGTAAAAAAGGGTTTATTGAACACTGAAAAATTTCAGCAGTGGAACCCTCAATTTGAGTTCGTTGAACCCTAAATTAGAGTTCAAATTAGCCAAAAAGGCTTCATTTGATCGTTTTTAGGGTTCATCGAACTTGGTAAAGATGTTCAAGTGAACCCCATAGAGAGTAGGTAAACTGAACCGAAATTTTAGCTACTTTGAACCCAAAAAGGGTTCGGTGAATTTGGTGTGTGTAACTGTGATGATAACCTCATCTCCTCATCGGCAATAGCATCCATCCATCCATATAAAAGAGAAAAGAACTGTCCAGAATCTCGCCAAACTTTAAGGATATATTCTTGGGTTTATCCTTAAGAATATCAAATCTTAAAATTTTGCCCAAATTGCCCCCTTTCCGGCCAATCAGTCGTTTTGACCAATCGACAATTTTCTTCAATCGGCTGTTCGCTTTTCAGCCAATCAATAACTTTAAAAATCGGGTTTTGGAATCGGAGGTAAACCCCCATACATATCCTCCCATTGGGTAGTGTTACTATCTTATCAATAAAAATCCAAATAAAAACAAACGTTTAAGTTTTTAAAATATATTTCTATTCATTGTTCTACTTGTTGTCCTTCACCCCATTATTAGATAAAAAAAAAGATAACATTGTGAATAAGCTCCCGAATTTCACAATAGCTTAGAGTGACATAACAAACAATTGGGCTATAACTAGTAATTTCTGCTGTTTTTTTCGCTAAATCTATACTTCAAATCTAATAAACGATTTTTTTTTTATTTCTGATAAACAAATTAGAAAATATTTGATTTTGGTTCAAGAACACGTACAAAAAAATAAATAAATAAAAATATTGAATAGGTCAAGACTAAATCAATCCCGAACTTTTGTACAAACACATAGTATACAATAGGCTGTACTGTTTTAGGCTTTCTATACCAAGTGTTGAAGAAAGGTGAAGTTTTGAACCCAACATCCTAAAAATTAGGATGTCAAGTGCCTCCTCCTACTCCTTTGGTACTACCTTTAAAATTCTCAAAATGGGCTATATAAATTCAAAATATTTTGTGGTTAATAAAACAAGCTTAGGGATGAAACAGGGGTCTTCCGTCGCTTCTTTTAAATAATTGTTGCCAAATTCAAAAACGTCAAAATTTGTTGGCAAAAAATCCCCCAAAATAGTTAATAATGAAGGCGGTCCAGTGCTCCTCCGCTTCTTTAAGTAATTTTTGCGCAATCCCACATCTAAAAATAATCAGAGAGGGGTCTTCTTTAATATCTCTCTTAAATAATTATTGCTAAATCCTAAATCCGCAAAATTGAACAGATGCATGCTCTATTATTATTAAATAATTGGCTTTTTCCAAAATTCTCATAATTAGTGAACTAAAGGAGATTCGAGTTTTTTAATAGTTGATCCCAAATCTAGAATCTTAATTGGTAAACAAGGGAGCGCCAAGAGGTCTCTCAAATTTTTATTGTTAAATTCAGAATCCCTTCTTGGTTCGTTTAAATAATTATGGGCAAACATAAAATCTACTTTTATAAATAATTTCTGAACCCAAAATCGTCGAAAGTCGAAATTAATAGCAATAATAATAAAAGGACCAGGTGAATCCTCATATTTTTAAAATCTTTCTACATATTAGTGGACTTACAGCTTATAGTAGATGCCGAACCACCACAACTTTAATGGTTTGAGTTTCCAGTTGATTGAGCCCATCAAGTACTGTTCAATTTTTGCTGCAAAGGAACTGACTAACCTCGTCGACATGAACATACTTAAGTTTTTGCAGCAAGTATATTTTTGGCGATACATGTCGAAAATTACCGTGTTTACCCTATTATTTTTAAATAATAGCACACACGCAAAGCAACCTAGCTTCTTAATTCAATCGTAACTGGTCAGATTTGAACCCTTACCCTCGTCTTAACAGGAAGACGCTCTATCGATCAATCCACAAAGGTAGTCAAAAGTCGAAATTGATGAACAAGAAAATCCTTAAAATTGGTTCATTGGAGCGACCTACCCCACATTTTTTACATAATTTATTGCTAAATCCTTAATTCCTTAAATTGGTAAATAAGGATCTGCAGGGTGTCACTCTCCCCTTGCGTCCTTTAAAAAAATATTTCTAAACCCAAAATCCTCAAAATCCGTTAAAATGCCTCATTTAAATGAAAAAAAATTCTATAGTGAAGAAATTAGCTTATTCTTTAAATTGAGAGAAACATGATCTTGTTTAACTTTGGTTGGGAGAAAAAAGCCAGACAAGATATTGTTTGACCCAAACAAGGTGAAATAATTGTTTTTTAGAATTAACCAGTTATTATTAAACAAAAACAAGTTTTCTTATTTTGAGAGGAGTAAGATGTGTATGACAAAATAACTTGAAAGGCCCAACAAGATCCTGTTTTACTGGAGCAAGTTACCTTGTTTGTCACAAACAAGATCCTTTCTTTCTCACAAGGTACCTTGTTTAGCATCTTGTCCAAACAACTTATTTTACGTAACTCAACTAGATACTATTTTACATTGTAACAAAATAAAAAAAAACGAAAATCTCCATGAACAAAAAATCAAAAAGTTAGTATTTTTTTATTTTTATTTGGCTAAAATAAAGCAACTTGTACCTTGACACTAAAACTCTACCTCCACTGGTTCACGGGTTACAGCTTATCAAAATTCACGCACGGGCTATGAAAACACTCGAAAAATCATTACTCTAAAACTTGAAGACATACATGCTAAATTAATGCTACAAAGTTATAGAAAATTAAATTTCCAACATCTTTGTGGAGCATTATTTGACTGTAAAATTAGGCGTTGTTGAGAAAAATTAAAAAAATGATAATATTTTGGTTATTTCACCCAAAAATTGAAACTTTGACCTAAAAGCGCGAACATTAGTGATCAAAATAAAGATCTGAAAAAATCAGGGATATTTTCGAGACCAATAGGCAGCTTTTGCGGGGGGTAACTTTTTGAATTGCCAAAATTCTCGATTTCGGCCCACCCTAATCAATAGCTTGAAGCGTTTGTAAATCCATCGTCTAATCACAATCGCAAACAAAACAAATACCCAGAAGAAAGAAAGATAAAAAGTTACGAAATAGTAAACAAAACTTGCAATTATTCAATTTAACAAACCGTAATCCAAAAATGCCCAATGTTCAATGTTCGGCCAATTGTCAACAGAAAATTAACAAAGACTTAAAAAAATAAATCATAATTTGAACTAGTTGTTACAAGTCGCGCCATTTTTATCGTCGGAAATTGCGAAATTAATATTTATTAATTGTTTATTATAATATTATTAACTAATTAAATATATACCCAGTGTAGAGAGCTCTTAAAAAATATTAAAATATTGTCCATTATAAAATTTTACAAATAAGGAACTTTTTATTACAATATTAAGTAATTATGTAATTTAATTATGGCAACATATATTGGATAATTAGTTGCATATTATAATTTATTATAATGTTCGCGTTTGTTTACCTTACAACCTAATTACGCTTCTCTTTCCATGTTCAATTTTCTTTACATATCACAAAGACACGACCTGGATGCTATTTTGCAATGTCTCCATGGAGATAGTACAAGATAACATTGAGGTCGCAAGATGTGCCACCCATTTGTAAAATAACAAGTCCCGTCAAAAACAATTGAAAAACTATTATGTATTATGAACAACAATTAAAAAGTTGCTCAAAATGTAATCTGTATTAATTTGCTCAATTTTCGAACAAAAATATTTGCAGCTTATGCAAATAGTTTCTGCTAAAACTACGAATCGATGGTATATATTTGAATGAATTTGGTCAAAAATGTCCAAAATTTCCAGATTGAATATTGAGCAACTTTATATGTTGTCTTGTTTCTGTTCCAAAAGCATAAATGATAAAATTGAGCAACATTTTGAGAGCAATATTTAAATGACACTGAAAAAAAACAATTAGTTGATAAAAACAAAGCTTTTTGTGTAGACCATTTTCGTCTACAAAATATTTTTCAGTAAAAAAATAACAAGAGCTACTAAATTGCTTCCAATTATTTCGTTAAATTATTTTAGAATGACACTTACCTTTTTTTAAATAGTCTGAGCTACTCAAATTCTATTAACATTCAGTTGTACTAGGGTGGCTCGATTTGGAAATTTTGCGATTGGAAAACCTAACCTCCCGCGAAAACTTGTATTTTGGTTTCAATAGTACCTTTGATTTTTTGGATTTTAAAAATGACTCTCTCGGTGTGCCTCACCGGTTCAAAATTTATCGGTATCGCTACACAAAGTCTATTGTTTTTTGTTAATTCTTAAATTATATTTTTTAATTTTGCTAGATAATATTCAAAAATGTGGAACAAAACGTTAAAAAAATGGCAATTTAAATCAGAGATTATTGGGACCAAAATACAAGTTTCCACGAGGTTTTAGGTTTCCCAAAAGGCGTTTTAAATTCCGCCATACAAAATTGATCCACCCTAATGTACAGGTTTTCCTAGTAAAAGCATTGTAATAAAATTTAACGATTTATGCATATAATGAATTAGCTCAGGTTACAAGATTCAGAAAACTAAAAATTCCGAGCAGTGGGGGCCGCCACCATTAAAAAGTGGCTCAAATTTTAATCTGTACATTTCAGTCAGTTTTTTTCAAATGATTTCTTCTACAAATATAAATTGACAGTATAAATTTGAATAAATTTGCTCTAAAAATGGTTAAAATGGTTAATTTTGAGCAACTTTACATATTTTTTATTTCTGTTTCAAAAGCATTTATGATAAATTGAGCAACTTTTTGAGTGCACTGAGAAAAAACTGTTTAAATTAATTGGTAGAAACATTTTTTTTGTGTAGACCATTTTTGTCTACAAAATATTTCCCGGATATGTATAAAAAGAGCTACTCTATTGTTCCCTATTTACTATGGTATTTTTTTGCTAAACTATTTTAAAATGGCACTTATTTATTTTTAAATAATTTAAGCTCAAATCTCATTAACGTTCTGTTGTACAGGTTTTCCTAGTAAAACCCTAAGGTAGCATTCAGGTCACTGATCTGTGAAAAAACTCCCATCAAAAACAATTGGACAACTAAATATTCCGAGCAGTGAGGGAAGCATTTAAAAGTTGCTCAAAATTCTATATGTATTTATTCGGTAATTTTTTTTCAAACGATTTCTTCTACAAATACTAATCGACAGTATAAATTTGAATAAATTAGCTAAAAAATGGCCAAAACATCCAGATAGAATTTTGAGCAACTTTACATATTTTTTATTTCTGTTCCAAAAGTAGTTATGATATAATTGAGCAACATTTTAAGTGTTTTTAGGAAAAACTGTTTAGCAAATTAGTTGGTAAAAAATTTTTTTGCCCAGACCATTTTCGTCTACAAAATATTTTTCAGATATGTAAAATAAGAGCTACTCTATTGCTTCCAATGAACTCTGGTATTTTGCGCTAAACTTTTTTAAAATGACGCTTGTCTATTTTTAAATAATCTGAGCTCAAATCTCATTAACATTTTGTTGTACAGGTTTTCCTAGTAAAACCCTAAGGTAGCATTCAGGTCACTGATCTGTAAAAAAAGAAATCCCGTCAAAAACAATTGGAAACCTAAATAAGTAGTCGCGAGTAATTAGGAAGGAAGCATTAAAAAGTTGCTCAAAATTCAATCTGTATTCATTCGGTAAAATTTTTTGTCAAATTATTTCTTCTACAAATACGAACTGTCGATTCGTAAATTTAAATGGAATATCTCAGAAAATGAACAAAAAATTTCAGATAGAATTTTCAGCAACTTTATATCTTCTTATTTCTGTTCCAAAGCATTTATGGTAAAATTGAGCAACATTTTAAGTGAAATATTTAAATGACACTGGAAAAAACTGTTTAGTAAATTAGTTGGTAAAACAAAGTTTTTGCTGTAGACCATTTTTGTCTACAAAATATTGTTCAAAACGGAAAAGTAGAAAAAGCGCTATTTCATTGTTCCCAGTTAAGCCTGGTATTTTCGCTAAATCATTTGAAAATGACACTAAGTTTCGCCTCAAATGACGAATATGTTATCTAAGATATCTTCACTTTTTAGTATGGCCGAAACGAAAATTGAGCTAAAAATATCAAAATTTGAAATCTCGGTCAACCCACGTTTTTCATTTTTTCAATAGATCAGCTGGCAGTTGTTGACACAGTTGACAACTTGAAAAATATATTAACTGGCAGTTTTTGACACAGTTGAGCTTCTATAATTGAATTTTGAAAAACTTAAAAAAAATCAGAAACGAGTTTTTCAAAAAACTTTTGTTTTTGAATCCACCATTTTACATCCAAATTTAAAACTGCAAAAACAGACAAATATATCATCTCGAGCTGACAATTGACATGTTTTACGTGGGAGGCGTCGACTTATCTATTTCTAAATAATTTGAGCTACTCAAATTCCGCTAGAATTCAGTTGTACAGGTTTTCCTAGTAAAAGCACTATAACAAAATTTTAAAGTAACGATTTATGCGTATAATGAATTAGTTTAATAACCCTCTCGTTTCTCTTCCACCCAACCCTGCTCAAGGTCAATGTTAATTTTGGCAATCAAAAAATAATTCTGAAATTCGATTGCGAAATTCCTCACCTTATATACAAAAAAACCCATCGTTGTGTTGTATCGTGTATTTTTAGTTTCTTTTCGCCAAAACTGAACAAAAGTAACAAAAAAATAATCACATAAAAATAAAAATAAATAATGAATGTGTTGTTTGATTACATGAGTTGACTGCCAAAACATGAGGCCGTTACAGTTTCGTCTCGAGACCCGAGTTGAAATGAAAATTATCATGTCGTTGTTGTTTATTGTGGTGGAAGTAATATAAAAAGTTAACTTCCTGATTTGCCACTCTTTTGCTAACTGCTTTTTTCGATTTATTTCTTCCTTCCTTTGACACCCAGAATAAATTGGACTCAGAATTGAGTACGATAGTGTCAAACCCAAAGAAAGTGACTTGCCTAACTTGATGAAAATTATAGATTCGTTTATCACGATAAATCTGTTAATTAATACTTAAACGAAGAATTTTCGTTATAAAATTTGACGCTTAAGTTTAGTGCTCAATTAATCCAAAAAATGGGTTCATTTGTTCCGAAATAAGGTTCTGTTCTGAAAAAAATTGTTTACTATTTAGGTTTCCGATTCACTGCCGGCCTTTATTTCTCCTCCATTTCAAATGGTTTGGCTGACATATTTTATAATTTTTTTTTTATAAATTATGCTTAGAGATAGGTAGATAGATTATTCTGATTTTTGTAAAATTGCTTGGTCTGAGAAACAGTTGATAAGTTTTGCCATAGAAGCGGATGATAAATTTGAGAAACGAATTGATAGATTTTTTTTGAAATTTAAAAAAAATTATCCGAAAATTCGAAAATATAGTCTATCAGCCGCTGGTTAATTTGAGAAATATGTTGCTAGATTTATTTATCAACCATTGATAGATTCTAGAAACAGTTACTAAAATCGGTAGAATGCGTTACTAGAATCTATTAAAAAATATCATACAGATAATTTTAGTTCCTTTCACCAAAATCCAGATAGAAGTCGGCCCACTATTAATTTTAGTTTGAGCTCCGAACTACTGTTTTTAGTTCAATTCTCAAACTTTGTCAGAAGGGTCAGGTTATGGAACTGACCACTTTTTCAAAAATGATTTTTTATAGTTCACATAGCAAAACAACTTTTTTTAGTTCTTTTAACTAATTATCATTAACATAAGCTTTAGAATCCATGAACTACTTTATAGAAACTAGAGATGAAAAACAAATTCTATATATATAGAAAAATATTACTAGAATCTATCAGTCGACTTTGGTGAAACGAACCTATTAGTTGGCCCAGTGATGGAAAATGGCCTAGATGCCACTAATGTTGCAGTTGAATTGCTCAGCCACACATTGATAATTCTGGAAACTAAAATGTTAGTTCTTTTCCCCAAAATCCAGGCAAAAGTCTACCCACTATTAATTTTAGTTCGAGCTTCGAACTATTATTTTTAGTTCGATTTTCA
>JXPH01026552.1:0-10896 GCA_001014845.1 Mochlonyx cinctipes
CATATCCTTCTTGCTTTTTTTCATAGCCTCCATGACCATATTCTTGTTTCTTTTCATATCCTCCATGGCCGTAGCCTTCTTCCTTCTTGCCATATCCCATTTCATGGCTTGCTCCTTGCTTTTTCTCATAGCCTCCGTGACCGTATTCCTGTTTCTTCTCGTAGCCTCCGTGGCCATAGCCTTCCTCTTTCTTTCCATAGCCATGACCTCCATATCCTCCATGGCCATAGCCTTCTTTCTTCATTCCATACTCCATTGATTCGTGACCATATCCACCCGAAGATTTATGGCTGTAGCTTGGCGCCTTTTTGTGGTATCCATAATTAGTGTATCCATAGTCACGTCCTTCTGCATGACTAACCGTCTCTAGTTGTTGACTTGGAGATGAAACCTCGTCCTCCGCTATTTCAGCTCCACATTTTTTGTCTAATGGACAAATGGGTACAGATTTTTTTGAGCGAACGTTAAAAAAAATATCTGTACCTTCATCTGATTCTTCTGAGGATGCTTCTCGTTTCTCTGATATTTTGTCTTCTTCTGGCTGATTTTCTGCGTCTGTAGAATTTTCATCATCTTTCTCCTCTCCATTTTGCTCTTCATCTGCATTTTCTTCAACATAAATTTTTGGAGTTGTTGTAGATTCAGTCACTGTAGAATTCTCAATTTTCACAGTCGTGCTCGGCTCCGTTGATGTTTGAGCCACATTTCCGATGATCAGCATCCCCACCACAAATGATATCACTATCAAAACTCTCATCTTCACAACACGTTTTATCACAAACACTCACTGATTAAAATACACTGTTAACAGGTCAACAAATTTAAACTTAATAAATGCAAAATGCATCGATTCATACGTTTTATACAAAAAATATTTTTTGAAAACTCAGCTTTTTGATGAAAATTTATTTTTATGATCGATGTTGCTACACTGAATTATTTTTTCAACATAAATTAATTAGCAATAATAATGTTCAATATAGATGTAATGAACGAGATTCGATTTAATTTCGTTTTACATTATCCCCCTGTTCATTTTCCCACACCCCATCCAACAATAGTTTGGAAAGAGAGAAAGAGTGAAAAAAACGTTTTGAATTTCCCATTTAACAGCAAATTTTATTTTATTTTATTTTTTTACTTTTCTGTGACATAAAAATCAAATTATTGTATTTGTTTTAGTGCCATACATAAATAATGCTGAGACATTGAATTTTTTTAAATGTTATGTTATGTTATGTTATGTTATGTTATGTTGATGTTTTGTTTTCCATTTTTTTATTCAAAAACGGTAAAAAACCGTTTTTCATTTGATTAGTTCTTTGGGCTTTCGTATTCTTAAATTTTGTTAGCTTTTAACTTTTCTTTTGTAGCTTTAGAAGATCGGGTAAAATTTATGATCCTTTGCAAAAGGTGTCCATTTGGTCTAGAACACGAGATTATTATTTTTTTCTTAGTTACCATGTGTATGTCTGGGATTTGACTTTATTTTTTTGGATGACTTTTTCATCAAAAATAAGACTGTGTAGTTTGCAACATACACACAAAATCTAGTCAACGCTTAAAAAGGGTTCATTGAACTACAATAAGGGGTTCCACGCTTGAACCCCTTTTTTGCGGTTCACTGAACAAGGAAAAAGTGTCCAATGAACCCTAAATATAAAGTTCAAGGGTGGAACCCTAATTAAAGGGTTCAGATTTAGAAAGAAATATTTAAAATAAAAAATAAATTTCATGACCTCCAAAAAAGGTGTTTAGGGAGCCCGAAGAAAAATGTTCAAGCCTTGAACACCTTTTTTGGGTTCAAAAGAGTTCATCGAGAAAAAGAGAGTTCATCGGATTTTGTGTGTATGTGCAAATTAGTGCAAAAAATTTCAAATGGCAATATCTCAGCAACCAAGAGGAATTGGAGGTTGCTATTGCTGCAGAATGGTTTCTCTTAAGAAGCACTACACGGGGTTTTCCGATGTGCAGAAATTTCCCGCCAACCCTTTACAACGGTGTAACGGTGTTACGGTGCTAGTCACAAGGTAACTCGCATAAATCTCAACAGATTTTTCTAGGGGCTCAGATCCAAATGCACCAGAATTTTAGTGATATTCAGAGAAATAAACGTCAGATGAAGATGAAATGTCCAACAATAGTTCCTATCTGAAATTATGTGTAGTACTACCTCGAGTACTACCCATTCCTAGTGCTTCTTTCCAAATAAATACCAGACATTCTTTTATAACTCGGAAAGTGTTAACTCAAAATCGCTAAATTTGGATCATCTAATCTTCTGCAACATTGAAATCGAGTTCCTACAGCAAATTAACTGAAACTACCAGGAGCAGAAGTATCGAAAAAGCCTGAGTGACATTAGAATCGAAGGCATATAAAAATACTGTAGTATAACAACCTTGAAATCAGGTTATCAAATTAGCTAGAGCAACGAGGAAAGACTTTTTTCTTATTTGGAGGAGATCTATCGATTTGTAATAAACAACCCCCAAAGGAATCCATAACTGGTCAGGACGAAAGGTCCAAAGTTGTAATCTAAAACAAGATCTCATTCCCAGTTGTGATGATGTGCTATATTTTAGGGAATATTATTTTTGGTTGCCTCTGCTCCTGTCGTCACTCCGGCTTCTAAATTTTGCGTGAGTCACTCAAAATAGTAAATCATAGCCATAGAAGGCGTTGGTCAATTAAACCCAAAAACAATAGGGTTCTTAGCATAAATATTTAAAAAAATTCCTGATATTTTCAGCATAATCGGTCAATAATTGTGACCACTATCGTTGGAGAAATATTTACACAATCGACAATTCTTAATCTACAAACCTACAAACAGACATATCACCCAACTTTGACCGCAAATTATTTCTAGAAATTGATAGGTTTTAAATCAAGACTGAGTGTGTAAAAGTAGATTTTCAATGAAAATCGATTCATAACACTATCCACGAAATTAAATTCTGGTCAATACATTTTTTGAAGTTTTTTTATGCAGAATCCAAATCTGTGATAAGTTTTGCTCTAAAAAGTTAAATTTTTGAGATATTTGTATTAGATTTCTTGTTTCTTTACCGTATTTCTACGTGCGTCTACCGTTCTTTGTATCGGACAATCCAACTATCCTTTCCTTTCCTTTCTTTTTTTCCTTCCCACCCATAAGAATTTGAACACCAAAGAGGGCCACTTTGACGCCTACGTGTAGGTTTTGCTTTCAGCTTAGCTGATTATTCATCTCACGCCTTTGGTCAGAGCATAATTAAATGTATCAAAAATATAGATAGTTGAGACGACAACAAATTCTAAAACCGATGGGGCATTTATAATTATGTTGGGGCACTAGAAATACATAAAATAAATTCTCCAAAGCAAAATATTTATAGTTGGGCATTGGGTAGAGACAAAATATAGAACCTTCATTTGGTCACGTTTTATTTAAAACAATAAATTAAAAATTATTGTTATTTTTAACTAACATCTAAAATAAATAAATAAATATCAAATCCTAAACTAAAATAGAATTACGATTAAAATTAATGTAAACACCGACAACAGTCAGCGCATTGTCTACAAACATCGCAACAACCTCTGCCGTGATGCCTGCAATGCGGAACCTGGCCGTACACAGGGATGAAGTATGCTGGCACTCTATAATCTATGGCTTCACAATGACATGGTGGTGGGACATGGCATTTATGACAAACAGGATGTATAGGGTGAATAGGAAAGGCTGGATTGAAATCTGGAACATAGTTTATCTTTTCGTTACTGCATGGTGGCTCATGATGATGTCTGTGATGATGGCTTGGGTTTAAAATACATTGTGGACATCCAGGACATTGTGGCTAAAATGTTAGAATAGCGTCCAAACTTAGTAAAACAAAATAATAAATTACTTTAATAAGCTTACCCTGTAACTCACAATCGGCTCATAGTTCATAACAACAGTATTACAATGGTGGCTTCTAGCATCACGATTATTCGATGCAGCATTTTGTAAATCCAAATCCTGCACATCAAAATTGTCTGAATAGTGGTCCTCTGACATTTCAGCACTTAAATCTTGTTCCGAAGATTTCTTGTTTTTCACGCCTTTTGAGTTTTCCAGCTCAATGACAAATTCACTTTCAGCACTTGATTCATTTCTACTTGACTTCGTATCGGGGTTCGTGACCACCCATGTAATGTTGGGTTTCTCAGTCATCTCTTCAGCTTCTGCAGGCTTTGGCTCCTTTTTCTTCTTTTCCAAAGCTGCTCCCAAACATCCCACAATGAAAACGGATAGAAAAAGTGATTTGATAATAACATTCATAATTTATGAATGGACGTATACAATTGACAAATACTGAATGATTTGCTAGACAAAATTCAGTCACATTTATATCTAGACATTGTTTTTGTTTTTCCACTTTATTGTCACAAATATTATCATTTTAGAACAGTTTTTTACCGCCTTGAGGAAATTCACTTTAAACTTGAACTCTGTTTATATTTCAAGTTAGAGGCCAGTCACACTCTCACGCATTTATATAATAATGAATGTTCTTCATGGTTTTGGAAATTTAATTTCAGGAAATAGATAAAATGAGATTCTATTTCCTAAGAACAGCAGCTTAGTCTAAATTTTTGATCTCGGTTTTATGGTATTTTTAGGTGATCACTTATTTTTATTCGAACAATTAAACATTAATTTGCGTTATCCAAATTTTAAAATCTTGATTGTAATTTTGTCTATGGTATGGTAGCCCTTCAGGCCTTATGAACAAATTTGAGCTAATTCCAATCATTGGAACTCTATAAAAAATCAGATGATCTCCAGCTAGTCTCTGTTTAGCCCTCAATAAAATGACAAATTAATCACACATATCCATTTTGAGCTCAATTGGATCAGGGACCACAGAGTTATAGTTTAAAAACGTAGGCCACCACAATGTAGCTTATGTAGCTTTTCATTCATATTTATTGTATATTTTGTGATAGAAACTGGATTTAGACTTCGACAAAGATGATATGTACAAATTTTGAAGCGGATCAGAAAACTATTTACAGAGTTATCCAAGAAAGTCTCTTAATTGGAAGCACCAGGATTGGATAATATTATCCCAAATTTAGCATAGGAATTGTTCTTGGGCCCTTGCCATAAGTTAATATTCCAAATTTGAGCTCAGTCCGATCACTAGAACTCGAGAATCCTCGAAATGGCCGGTACCTGGGAGCCTTCAGCTCTCGATGTCCCGGGGTCAATCTTTTTCAGGAACTGTTTTTGGATACTTACCAAAAGCTTATATTTCCATTTTGAGCTCATTCCGATCATTAGAACTCATGAATTCTGGAAGTTCCTGGTACCTAGGAGCCTACAGATCCCGATGTCCCAAAGTCAAACTTTTTTAAGAACTGTTTTTGGATACTTACCAAAAGCTAATATTCCAAATTTGAGCTAATACCGATCACTAAAACTCAGGAATCCTGGTACCAAGGAGCCCTCAGATCCCGATGTCCTAGGGCAAACTTTTTTAGCAACTGTTTTTGGATACTTACCAAAAGCTTATATTTCAAATTTAAGCTTATTCCGATTATAATAACTCAAGATTTTTGGAAAATTCTGTATGGGGAGGGGCCAGACCCCGTGGTCTGATTTGGCTCATTAACGAACTCGTCGTTATTTTTGATGAGAAAAGCCTCCACACAAAATTTCAGCCAAATCTGTTGAGAATTAAGTGAGTTATCGAGGACACAGACACACGACATACGACGACCGACATTTTCTTTTGGATTTTTTCATGTTTCAGACCATTTGAAGCAATTTTTACCGTAAAACCAATATTTTTTAGTGAATACATCAGCTCAAAAATTTAAGCTTCAATAAAATGACAAATTATTCATGCACATCAATTTTGAGCTCGATCGGTCCAGGGACCACAGAGTTATAGTTTAAAAACTGGTAATTTCAGTTATACTTTTACACCTTCATCCATCCGGCACTTTTTATGTAGGTCACTTGTAAAATCAAAAAATGTTTGCTCCCATAAAACCATCTGAATGTACTGTATATCTCGTTAAAAACTCAACAAAAATTCAACTAACTAAGCACGTTGGCTAATACGGTGGAAGCTCTCGAAAAGAAACTTTCAAGGAACCCAAAAAGTTGCTGATGAAGAAATAGTTCCTAATAGAGAGATTTTAGCTTCCGGTGTTCTTAAAAACTCTTTCTATCCAGTTGCTAAGACTTGGAAGTTGACCAGTGTTGGGCAGACAACATTGTCCACCCTGTTGTTTGATAGATGTTGACGTCAATTTCTTTTCAACTTGAGGTACTTGTGTTGGTCATATGCTTTTAGAAAGCTTAATTTATAGCTTTAAAAATGTATAATTTTCTGTTTATTCTTTTAATAAATGTTGCGGCTTTGGCTTTAGGAGGACGACGACTGACGAACAGATTGGAAGACGACACTAGTGGTTTGAGGAAATAGGTGGGAAAATGGGCGCTGACAGGGTAAGGGCTTGCGCAAACGACGTAAATGGTTGTTGGCTGGCGGTCGGTGGACACTAGCTGCGTGCGAATGGCTTGGCAATTAGTGAATGGCAATGCAACTGGTCAGCGGTGAGTCGAAGGACAACAAGGGAAATGCGGCGATTCGAAGGTAGTTGGCGGATGGAGCGGCAATCGACTGACAGGTCGGTAGACGGCAATGGCGAAGGTCTAAGTCTCAATGAGAGGGGCAGGAAGGAGAGAGGCTTTGCTTACCAGGCTGAAGCCTGACTTCTTGTTTGCTGCTTACCTAGGATGCATCAGGACGTCCTTGATCCTCGGTTGCTGGTTACTCTTGACAGAAGATGATGCCTTAGACGGTTGCAAAAATCAGATGCGATCTGAATAATAAAACTCTTTTCAGCCTTGAAAAAGACTGTTTTTGATGGCGCACCCGATCTTTTAGGGTCCACTAACACTGGATTGAAACACTGGATTTAATATTAATATTTTTTCGTCCCAGAGCGATCCTTAGAAGTATAAAAGACCACCCTCAAACTCTGCTATACCGAGTTTCAGCGATTTCAATTATTATTTTTGGTTTCCCGAAAAAAAATCAGTTTCCGGGAGCAAATTCTGATCCAAGGCAATAAATCAAAGAATTCGAGGCCAATTTCCAAAATTCAAATTTTGCCTGATTCGTTTCAGTGTGCACACCATATATATTTATAACTAAAATTGGTACACTTTGGGACATTTAGCGAGGGATCATGGATTATGTCCCTGTGAGACTAGGGAAACCGGGCTGAGCCGTTTTTAGCCACAACTTTTTAAGCTATATTTTCTCGATTTCATGGAAAACGTATAAATGCTCCACAGACCATCCAGAACAACAACTAGTATATACAAGTTTTTCGTGCGTCTTAATTTTGTTCAGATCTACCTGTTACCTGTTACTTGTTACGTTTAACTGATTGGAGTGTTTGTCCCGAATTATTTTTAACACTCAAAATAAAAATCTACTATTTGCAAATTGTCATCATCAGCATAAAATCATATTGTATCCTGTTAGTTTTAAGATAAAATCATCACAGTCGGCAACATTTCATTAAAAATTATAACTAATTAAATTTGCTTGAGATTCAGGTTCATGTTTAGGTAAACAAAATACTACAAAATACCGACAAAATAAGCAATCTTATTATATATTTTAGGGCTAGTACCATTTGTTTTGAATCGCTTAAATTCATGTTTTTGATCATTATATAATTACCTTCAAATGATAGACCTCGAGTCATGCACACATATTTTTTTATTTTTTTATTTTGCCGGTCAATATAGATAGGAATTATTGGGGGTCTCCTAGTGTCGTTATAATTTAATTACATTTTGCTCAACACAACTGGTGAAAATAGCTGCAGAAAGCAAAAGCAAAATTTCCAGAGAATTTATTTAGATTAAAGTACTTTTATTCGGTGTCATAATATTTAGACTAGAGGTAGGTTCTGAAATGATTCTCTTTGCATTTTTATTTTTATGCTATGTTAGACAACATAAAAGTATGGAATCTTGCCTCATGTTTCAATGAAAATTGAAAAAGAAAAATAATAATTTGTAATTTAATTAGAAATCTGAGTGCAATGGCATTTTCATATAAAGTAACAGTATTGTTTTCTTTTTGTTTGCAGAAATTTATTGCGTGTGCAGAAACGCGAGCCAGTCACAAAAAGACAATTTTTTGCTTTATTGGAGTGCATTGATTTTTTGAAACGACGTAAAAATTGCCTTGAAGACAGCAGAAAAAATACGGATGAAAACACTTTTTATTTATTTTTTCAGACTCAAATTACGTTGGACTTTTTCTTGCCTACGGTAGCGAAAAGCACGTGAAGAAAATTCTGAGGAAAATAAAGTACGGAGATGAGAAAATTATGGATTACCTAAAGGCAAATTTTCCACCCAGGGAATGTGCCACAGCCATCAATTTGTTTTTTAGGAAATTAGACTTTCAATTATTTCCCAACAGAGTTCAACAACTTTTAATGACAGGTATGCTCAAAATACACGCATTTTTATTAATATGGTGAAGTAATTAAAATATTTTAGGAAACAGTATTTCAAATGTCCCCAGTCGAATCGTTGCTTTAGATGCTTTAGGCTTGATTTATCAGGAGACAAATGGACGTGTATCAAAATTAATACTATCCCTTTTTGAATTGATGAAAATATTGTCCTTAAAAGGATGCTTTCGGACTACAGAAACGAGGGTTCTTATAACGCCGTATATTTTGACACCAATGATCATTAAGAAAGTAATTTTCAAATCCTGAAATTATTGCATGATCTATCAATTTATTTTTATTTTAAGAAAATTTTGCTGAACAACTGGGAATATTTTTCTGTCGTTCTCATGGACATGATATTTCTATCTCATTTGCTGAATTATCCTGATACACTATCAAGAATGTTGCACAACGAATGTAAGCTACTTATTCAAAATTAAATAAATAAAGCTAGTCGTTTGATTGATACGATCATCTACCTTTCAGTTGTTAATCCTTGCACCATGTCTGTGTATGTCTCTGTCTGTCTGCGTGTCTATATTTTCGATAACTCGTTTAATTCTGAACCGATTTGGCTGAAATTTTGTGTGGGCGTTTTCTCAACTAAAGTAAGGAGGCTAATTGGCCAAATCAGGCACGAGGTCTGGAGGCCCTCATACAAACACAGAATCTCCAAGTCTAATCCCGTGAAACAAAACAAAATAGCAATTTGGGACTTTACATAAGACAATGCCAAATGACTAGCAGAGGCATTGCAGATGTACATGCCAAAGACGAAAATAGGCAGTCCTAAATGACTGGAGGACTAGTCCATGGTCCAGGGGATTACTTTTTATTTTTACCCAGTTGTCTTTTAGGACTGCGCAAAGGACTTAACAAGATGACTAGTCGTCGATCGATCAATGCCCGATCAAGTGTGTCATTATATTTTTAGGGGATTTATTTATAGTCATTTTGACTAGTCCCAGTCAACTCCCAAAAGTTTATAATATGCAAACGCCATTGAGCTCAGTCAATGTTCAGTCCTTTTAGACAGAGCAAAGAGAGTCCACATGGACTATACAAAACGGATTTAGAAAATGAAAAAAATCAACCAGAAGACAAGTTCGCGTCCAGTGGGGACTGAATTTTCTTTGCCGACTTCTGGGATCAAACAACAACCTTCCAAACAGCAAGCAAATACGCTATCCAATAGACCATCCAGTGCACGCACTTGTATGTCTCTTGCATATTCTCTATTCTATCATCTTTTTGCAGTCCACGTCCAGTCCAGTCCGTGTCCAGTCAGTGGAGCCGCATGTCTCTTTCATATTCTTTATATATTCTATGTGATTTTATTCTATCATCATTTTGCAGTCCGCGTTCAGGCCGTGTCGAGTTCAGTGCGCGCACATGTCTCTTGCATATTCTCTATATGTTCGGTATGATTTTATTCTACATATCATATTTTTGCAGTCCGCGACCAGTCCGTGTCCAGTCCGTGGGAACTGAATTTTTTTATTATTTTCGCCGACTTCTGGGATCGAACCACCGCCTTCCGAACAGCAAGCAAATACGCTATCCAATACAGCATCCAGTACACGCGTGATGTTTGTCTTTTTCCAGTCTTCGAGGACTTACATAAAGGACTAGTCTTCAATCAGTCCTAAATGACTGTTAAAAGACTATACAATTGGGACTTGGGGGCAAAATGTAAAATAAATGTATCCAAAAAGATCGGGGATAAAAATAAATCTTTTTGGACCATGTCCAGTCCTCGACCACACATGTTGAAAATTCGTAGCAGTCACCGACTGGACCATTGGGACTGACCAAAATGTATAATAAATGTATCCAAAAAGACCGGGGAACGAGATAAATCTTTTTGGACTATGTGTCCAGCCCTCGACCGCACATGGTGACAATGACAAATCATTGCAGTCCTAGACTATACAATTGGGACTTAGCAAAATGTAATATAAAGTCCTTTAGGACTATGGACTAGCCCATAGTCCCAAAATGTTACACGGGAATGATAGGAATGAGCTCAAATTTTTTTTTTTTACTTGTTGTAAGTAGCTAAGACCAGGTCCTAAAAAAATTGTCCCTGCTAGCTGCCACATCAGAATTTGAGGGCTCCTATGACTTCTAGTGATCGGAATGAGCTCACCTAATTTTTCATGAAAATCGGCTTGCACAAAAGAACGCAAGCCAATTTTCGGAAAGTAGGTGATTTTTTAATATTTAATGGGCCCTATCAATGGGACAAAGAATTTAAATGTACTCAAACTATTAGAGAATTCATTCCATATTATATTATTCATATTTCAATCGATATACGGGTATATTCTCGTTAATTGGAAGTCGCTTGGGACCGGATTCCAATTA
>JXPH01026563.1:0-10616 GCA_001014845.1 Mochlonyx cinctipes
GAAGCCGTATCGGCCTGGTTCTCTTTTAGTTCTTTCAACTATTTGTTTAGTTTTTAAGTGGTGTTGACGTTATGTCGGAGATATAGGTGTTAAACTATCTATTTTTTGTGGTGTAGAGATTTTATCGGGATAAAGGCGTTATATTATTGTTACGATCACGGTCGGTGGTACCCCCATACATAGTGCAGAAGTACTCAGTGATCATCCATCAACACGAACAGGCAATAGAAAGACGGAATCAAACGATTTGTAAGCAGCGCTATTGCAAAAAGTTGAGATAGTTGTTGTGGAGTAGAAAATAAAGGGACTTGTATTTGAGTTTTTCCCTTTCGCTTCTTTGCTCTACCAACCCGCAACCATAGAGCAGGTGGGCCATTCGCTACAATCGTGGGAAACCAGGATCCCACAGTCCGACCTCAAGCTCCCATTGATTGATTTTTGGGCTGCCTTTTGTCTACTGTGGTGCCCCAATGGTTGATCATCGTAGTTAATGGACCCAGGAACCTGCAGCCAGCATTGCCGAATGGCGTCCCCTTCAGCCAGACTTCGTCTGCAAGGCCGTAAGTCATCAGGACCGGTTTGTGTGCGTACACCACCGGCAAGCTTAACCATTCCCTCTGCCAAGCCAACCAGTTTGATCGGCCCTCGACGACCGCAACGCCATGACGTTAGTCACCGTTATGTGGTATACACTGTGGAAAAGCCACTGCTCTGCTTCGCCTTTTAGCCTATATCGTCCAGCCCGACGGTACTTAATCCAGGTCCGAATCTCCAGAACGCAACATTATCTTTAATTTAAGTGACGGAATGGTTTGTACCACAATTCGCTTTCACTGATTGTATATTTAGTTTATGTCTCTATAAATAGGATACCTTTGCTGGTACCATCAAGCGTGTCAAAACGTGAAGTAGGGAGTTAAGCCAGATAGCTTTGAGCTGTGTATTTTTCTCTACCAACCACTAAGACGACAAGACGTATAACTGATCGGAAAAAAGTGCTGAAAATATTAGAATTAAATTAAATTTGACTGATAGAATTGAACCTCTTCCAGGAAACATCATACTCCATCGGCTAGGCCAATTAAAAAAAATAAAACAATTAAAGTTATTTTTATTTTGAACCAGAAAAAGATTCTCAAAACAAATTCAAACTGCATTTCAACTTCTCTTCAATTTACATCAGCAAAAATTTCTTTTTCTCTGCAACTGCATATTTGAAGTGTAGGAAAAATATAAAATATTCAATTACTGATGCGAAAACAACAAAATGCACTTTTCCGAAAGCTCCTTTTTCAAATATAAATCACATTATCTTCAGTAAATATTCCTATTTGCTTTGAATTGTGTTTGTCTACAAATGGGTGGTGGTGTGGAAAGGGTTGAAGAGTGGGAGGGAAAAAAACTATAGAGAAAATATAAAAGAGAAGTTTTATTTCCCTTGAACTGATGATACTTAAACTGGAATCATTTATTGATAATAAAACACTTAACATGTCGAGAGATACAGTGTGGAGGACAAGAAAAATGCATTTATCTTTCTAATTTAAAATGAATAAAATATGGATTTGTCTTTTGAAAGAAAAATTTAATAGAAAAACACTTTTAGCTGTTTGAAAAATAAATTGTGTACAATCATATCTGCACAAATATTTACCGAGAGTGCATCTAATCTGGATGCTGCAGGAAGCAGAAGGAGATGTACGGAGAAGGATGAAGAAAAAATTGTTTGCGAGTAGAAAATGCTGTACATGATGGTAGACTAAATAGAATTTTCTTGTTCGAACAGCATAAACTATGTTTAAAATGTAACATCTAACCACAAAGTCACTTGATCCTTTCATGTTATCTTGCTGCTGACATTTAATTTATTTGACAACTTTATTTCCATTACATTCCGTCTTGAGATTAAAATATTTACAAAGTATTAAAAAACTGGATTAGAAATTTACTGGTTTTGATGTATACGTTATTTCTTCGGCACCAGAAATCCTTGCCAACAAAAAAGACAAGTAATAATAAACAGGAAAAAGCGTATAATAAAATCTGCAATCTATATATCGAACTTCCAATTGACCTAAAAATCACAGTTAATAAAGCACGTTATCCCAACATAATAATTCACAAACAGTTTATTACTTGTACAAACTTTTATGACTCAAATTTATATTTATTTGTATTATATATGCACGTCTACACTAAAAAAGTTGTTAAACAGAGCAAATAAAACAAACGTTTAATGAAACAAGTTAAAACATCAACAAAAATGCTGCAGACATGATGATGAGCATCAGCAGAGAAGGAAAAAAAAATTGGAACATTGAACAATCAACCAGGCGTTTGTTCGTTCGTTCATTCATACGTTTGTTGAAACAAAATTAATTCAGCTAATGGATTCCCAGAAAGAAAGCAATTAGTCACTCGCTTCCAAATGGTTCCACCCCCATCCCATCCCTATTTCATCAAACATACCCTACAATACTATATACATAGATTGAAAAATTCTCTCCAACCAATAATGATTTATGTTATTTTTTATTTTATTCCGCATCCATCCCCCACCCACCCCCTTCAGTATTACTCTCTGAAAATAACAAACTACCCACCAGATTTCCAAACCTCAATTCAGCAAACTGTAATTTATATCAAAATTTGGAGCACCAGAAATAAATTTGATAAATATACGAAAAGAGAGTCGAAAATACACAAATAGAAAATTTTGCGAGGCGCCTGGTACATAATAAAACATCACTTTATTTTATTTTGATTTTACTACAATTGGAATTCTGGAAAAAGAAGCAAAAAAATACTTTTCACCGAAAATTACATTATTTAAACTTTGGTAAATTCGAAGCTTAAAGTTCCCTAATAGCTGCTAAACTCTCCTAAGAGTTTACTATGTGGATTAAACAGGTTTTTTTAAGTTTTCGAAGTTTACTAAGTTTCCCTTTCTCTTAATTCTCCCAGTTTAAGTTTAAAATTCCTAAATTTCCTTTAATTCGCACTCACTCTGCTATATAATTAGTCATTGCTTTTATACCTTCGGAATCTTAAAATTTCGAAAAAATGTCCGTAAAAGCTCCAGGTTGCAAATTCTATGTTATAATTCTAAATAATAAGTAAGAACATGTATTAAGCTTCAACCTCTAAACTACAAGCTTTAAGTTATAAAATCTACTTACTAAGTCAGAAATTATAAGTTACAAGTCATAAGTTCGAGTTCATAAGTTTGGATTGTCAAAAACTTACTCGTATAAGTTCAAGGTTGTAAGTTCTAAGTACAAGTCACAAGTATATAAGAAACTTTCGAGAGACCACAAAAAGTTGTTTGTTTTTATAGAGAGAATGCTTCTTATAGAGAGAGTTTTGGGTCTCAAAATCTCACCGGCAAATATAACTTGAAGAACTCGTTGTACGAGAGCTAGAGGGCCATGTAGTGTACCCATTCATGGGCTCTTTTTATTTTGAGCCGAGTATTTTTCTCTGTATTAAAAGTTAGCTTAGAGAATAAGGTACTTACAAGAGAAAGAGAGAGAGAGAGAGAGAGAGAGAGAGACGCTTCCGTAGCTTGGTTGATAGAGCATGCTGTGTTGACTAGGCAATGGCGGTTCGAGGTTCAAATCCCCAGTTGGAGCATGTGAAATTTTTTCTGTTAAAAATTAGATTACTTTAATGCAATTCATAGTTAGTTGGGTTAAATATATACACATTTGATGACCATATGCAATACGATTAGTGCTTATGGTTCTTCAGGACACTTATATGAGTTTAAGCTTACCTAATTTACATTTGGAGTTGGTTGAATTGATTTGATTTAATTGACGAAATAAGAACATGCTCCAAAGAAAAAGTTCCGAATCTTGAATGTCGGGATAAAATAAAAGACCCGATATTTCATCTGCTGAGTATTCGGGTTCTAAATCGAGACAGTATCACTACCCGATGATTCGAAATTAGAAATTTTCATTTAAAACAGATTATCCCATACCGAGGTTTGAACACGTGATCTCTCGCTTCTAGCGCTACTGCTCTGATGCATGTGCTACGGAGGCAAATGATTATCGGCTATAAAATGATGAACACATTTTAAATATTATTTTTTAATAAAACTATTAAAATACTATACTGCGCATGCGCATACACAATTCCCGATTTTATTGGGGTGAATTTTATTATTCAGGATATAAACATGCATATAAACTCCCGATACTCGGGACATTGATTTGAAATTCCCGAATATCGGGATTTTTGAATATGGGAACCGGATATCTGGAAATTTTCGGATCCCGAATGCTAGTCGGGTTAAAATCGACCCAAATAAAGTTCCCGTTTTAAAGTGATGTGATGGCACAAATGACCCAATGGTGGCCTTCATACTCGGGAACAAAATAAGCATCCTGTAATACAAGTATACTTGCAAGAACTGCGAGTTGTACGTCTCCCCAAATCTCATTTATCCAAAAGCCATTTGCCCAAACACTTATTTGCTCGAATCTCAGTTGCATTTTTTACTTTTGAATAGAACCAGTTTTAAGCGTAGCCCTAGTTTAAGGTGCTTTAAGGTATTACTCTTTTTGAAAGGAACAAAACATAGACTTGAATGTAGCCCCAGTTAAAAGCCACCCAAAGGATCACTCGTTCTTGGAATGAACAATACATACCGTGTTTAAGGCGTAGCTTTAGTTTAAAGCACCCCATCCTTCTTTGAAAGGAACCACACATCAGTTGAAGGCCCCTAAGAGACCACCCTTCATTGATGAGAAGAAACGTTAGTTTTGAGTTGTAACTTTAGTTTAAAGCCCACCAGAGATCACCTTTCTTTGAATTGAACAACACCTATTATTCATCGTAACCCTTGTTTAAGAACCGCAAGGGATCATCTTCTTCAAAAGGAACAAAATTTAGTTTCAAGTGTACCCTTAGTTCAACGCTCCCCAAGAAACCATCTTTCTTTGAAAGGAATAATACTTAGTAAGCGCAATACTAGTTTAAGGCCCGCAAGAGATCACCTTTCTTTGAAAAGAACAACAAATTTGTTTAAAGCCCCCTTCTTTGATAGAAATAAATTTTTAAGCGTATCCTTAGTTTGAAGCCCTTCTTTTAAAGTTTTAAGCACTGCCCTAGTCTAAAGCCCCTTAGGGAATCAACCTTCTATGAAAAAATACAATTCTAGTTTTTAACGTAGCCCTAATCTACCTATTTTTTGTTGAAAGGAACAAATCCTACTTTTAAGCATAACTCAGTTTCAGTCCCCCAAGAGGTCCTTTTTCAAAATTATCAAAATCTAGTTTCAAGCACTGCCCTAGTTTAAAACCCTCCAAGGGTCAACCCTTCTTTGAAACGAACAAAAACTAGTTCTAAGCACTGCCCTAGTTTAAAATCCCCCACCCTTCTTTGGAAGGACCACACTTCTTTGAAAAGAACAACATCTAAATTTAAACGTAGCCCTAGTTTAAGGCCCCGCAAGGCACCACCTTTTTTGAAAGGAACAAATCCTATCATTGCCCTAGTTTTTCCAAGGAAACACCATTCTTTGAATGGAATAACATCTTGTTTTAAACGTAATGTTAAGGCCCACAAAAGAAACAAAAACTAGAATTAAGCATAGCCGTAGTATAGTGTAAAGTCCTATAGTAGCCTCCTTTCAAACACGCAGAAAAAACTTGTTAGATTTAAACAAGAAAGACTCCCAAGCAGTCTGAATCACTTAGCTGGCGCAGTTGAATGCCAATCTCTTGTGGAGCCTAATTGAATTATTGATTGATTGATTGTCTGTGTCCCGCGTGGGTACCATAGGCCCATAAGTAAGTAAGTAAGTATTAATTGGTACTCATTTTATGCCTACCATTTTTTAATCCAACCGGAAGAAGGCTTCTGAGGGCTCCCCATACAAAGTTGTCATTTTTATAAATACCAAAAATGATGAATTTTTATTATAAAACGGAGTGACGTCATCAATAATCAGTTCATCCTCCCAAATGGCACCCTTAATTAGCCGAAACGACGTTAGGAGTGGGGGCATAGAAAAATAAAAAAGTTAAAGTCATGAAGCCGGATTGGCCTGGTGCTTTTTAACTGCCTTTGCAAATTTATTCCAAAAATTTTAGTACTTTTTTTCTGGCATATGAGATTCAGGCAATACTTTCAGTCTAGCCACGGTTAATTTTTGAGAAATTTAGTTTGAAAATATTGTCACCAAAAACGACCGATTGAGTGTTGTTTTGTAAACCTCGGGCTCCTCAAGTAATCTATGCTCGTCAAAATCGTGTACTGGAAAAATCATAGGCCATTTGAAATTTTTGATCATATATTTAAGAACAGCAAAATTGAAACAAAAATGTTCTAAAATTGATTTATGGAAGCAAAAAGCAAAACATGGCATATGTCAAAACTCATATCTTTTATGGTTCTCGAGTTATGGAACATCAAAAATGTAAAGTTTTGTTCATTTTCGTGGATTTTTGTGGCCTATAACTTTAGAACGAAATTAGATACAAAAAAATATATGACCAAAAATTTTAAATGGCCATATCTTTCAATTTTTCTAATGGCCGATTTTGATGAGCATAAATTCTTCATCCTTGAGGCCTACAGAACAATACCCAATCGGTCGGTTTTGGTGACAGTTTTTTAAACTAAATTTCGGAAAAATGAAACGTGTAACAATCCCTTCTGCATACTTTAACTAACTCTAAACTTTATCCAAGACTTTATCAAAAATAACTTTCTAAATTAACATTGCATGCTGCACCACATATGTATCAAGATTGAATTAATTATAGTCCAATATGCATGAGCCAAGAGATTCCATAATATTGATATACGTCTTGTGCAAAATTTCCAATATATATATATAAATAAAGAGAAATTTAGAAATTTCCCAGGGAATTTTGCATTTTATTAAATAATTCAACAGAATCTGATAATTTGGGAGGTTAAAATGAAATTTTACGATAATATACACCTGGGAAATATGGTGGAAATTGTTGTGTTGTGTCTCCTTTCAATGTTTAATGAAACGAGAAAAATTTGCTTGACCTGGTTGTCTGTCCGTCGGTCGATCGGTCGGTCGTCTCCCCTTTTCTTTCTTTCAGCATTAATGTTGTACTGTGTTCTGGTGCATAATAACATTGTTGGACGACACTAAAGTACATTTTGTACACATTTTTATTTGCATATTGTGTGCATATTTGTAGCATGAAATCAAAACATTAATGCTTTTCAGCTATGTTCGGACGAAGCTTTAAAATATTTTGAAAATATGTAAATTTTTATATATTTTTTTGCGCTTCGTTGTGTGATGTACGATTTTGTGAAAATGCATATTTTTCAGCACTTTATGATAAAAAAATATTTTACAAACAACTTGCAAATCCGATGCCCAAAAACTTAAAAATATCCATTTCGACTTTTTCGTAATTGAATTGGTTGAAGTCAATAGCGAAAATGGATTCATTTGGTTCATTTTGTAAACAGGTGCTGTTTAAGATTCTGGCACAGATTCATAGTGGATAACACGTAAATCTTTAGAAACATAGCTTCCGTGATATCAAATGAAATATAATTTTGAATATAATTTAACTATTTATTTTTAATAACTCTCTGGAGATGCACAGCTTATTCCTTGAGTGGTTAGAATACTACACGCTTAAATGAAATATGTAAACAGCTAGTAAAATTAGCTGAACTTTGAAAAAAGTGAACTACGGAACGAGCCTGTAATTATTGATTACTGACTGACTCCGTAAACCATGTAGTACTGGACGAGTCGATTACTTTTGCCATTTCTGAGACATAAGTTTTTTCAGAAAAAAATTTCAACGGTGGCGAACTTTGGAAACTTTTATTTCTGATTTTTTATTTAGGCTTACAGAATAGTTTAATACAATTTACCGATTTTTTCCTTAAATTTAACTGAAATTTTTCGTTAATTTGGACCAAAACCAAGAGAGATTAACTGACTCACCCAATTAAAATAACAGCAATTCTGTAAAATTTACTTTTGTCTGATTTTTCCATAAATTTAACTGAATTTTTTCATTATTTTTTTGTATTTTTGAAATTACTACTTTTGGACATATATAAGTCCATAGATCATAATATTTTTCCGGCAATTTTTCATCGAAGAAATCAGTCAAAATTGCTAATAAATTCAGTCAAATTTACGGAATCGACCAGTGAATTTTATGGAACATTTTCTAATTTTAACTGTACGGGTCAGTTAATTTATGTGCGTGTTGGCCCAAATTAACTGAAAAATTCAGTTAAACTTAAGAAAAAAATCAGTAAATTGTACTAAAACATTCCGTAACTATAAACTTAAAATTAGTAAAAATTAGTTTTCAACTATCGTCACTTTTTGAAAATTTCGGCGATCTTTGGAAACTTTTATTTCTGACTTTTTATTATATTTACGGAACGTTTTAATAGAATTTACCGATTTTACCATACAAATTCACCAGAATTTTTCTAGCTCTTGTGTTCTAATGATCAGAATGTGCTCAAATTTGGTACATAATCT
This sequence comes from Mochlonyx cinctipes, assembly GCA_001014845.1. Lineage (NCBI taxonomy): Eukaryota > Metazoa > Arthropoda > Insecta > Diptera > Chaoboridae > Mochlonyx > Mochlonyx cinctipes. The sequence goes on from JXPH01026563.1 coordinate 8,519, forward strand.
TTTGGTGAGTATCCAAGAACAGAACCTTAAAAAAGTTTGACCCTGGGACAACGAATTAACGGGTTCCTATGAATCAAGAATTTCTAGAATTCTCGAAATCTAGTGATCGGATTGAGTTCAAATTTTGAATATAATCTTTTGATAAGTATTCAAGGACCGTACTTAGTAAAGTTTGACCCTAAGGGCTTCTAGGTACCAGGAGCTTCCAGAATTTTTGACTTCTAGTGATAGGAATGAAAGTTTTGGCAAGTACTGAAGAATAGTTCCGATGCTAAATTTAAGATAATATCAACCGTTTCTGGGACGTCCAATTTCCAGACTTTCTTGGATAACTCTTGTAAATAGTTTTCCGATCCTCTTAAAAATTTGTACATACCATCTTTGTCAAAGTTCAAATCCAGTTCCTATCACAAAATATACAATAAATGTAAAAGAAAAGCACTTTATGGTTTCCCACCTTTTTAATATGATCATCTTCCGTAATAGGTCACTAGCATAAAATATTAATTACACTTTAATTCCGTTCTCGTGATTACATCATTTTTAACTTCCTGCAAAATGGCGAATATGAAACTGTGAAATAGTTTATGATTTTATAAAATTTTCAAATGTAGCATATGGCAATCAAGTTAAAATTTGAACAAATTTTACTCAAAACTTTCTCATGTATAATGTAATTCAAGAGAAGTGAAAATTCGAAATGGACGAAAGCAAACATTTTATGCCATTTTTGGTGCATTTTATTTGATTTACTCTGAGTATATATTGTAACAATTTTCCATATCTTCAGCATGGTCGCTGAAAACTCGTATTTTATTCACTGTGCGGCATCGAAACTTTGTTTCCGGTTCCTGTTGTAAATTTGAATAATGAAATCAAGCTCTCGTAAATTGAGTATCTTAATTATTAAACAACTCCCTTGGCACCAATAATGCCCAAAAAAAGTTTTCAATAAATTTCATTAAATTGCAGACAAACATGATAATAATTTTTCAATAAAATCGTTTCGATTTTCATTTTGATATTTTTATCTATCACCGCCCAACCACCCTCATTTTACACCCGGAACACAAATATAACTTTATTCATTCTCGTTCTCTTTTCCTCACCCAAAAAGTCATAAATATGAATTTATCAATTAAATTTTATTCGCAAAAATTATACGAATTTCGAGAAATTTTAATTTTCTTATCAATAAAATTTTATCTCTATACCTAATTTGGTTAAGAATATTTTCGGATTGGGAAACGAACAACTTTTTGAAACAAGTCGTGCCGTTATTTCGCTCCACTCGCTATGCTCGACGTGATGTTCTGCAAATTATGAAAAACCGCACATGATTTTCAATGCTTTTTCATACGTAATTCTGCTAATTGCTTTTTTTTATTGTTACCTTCTATTGAAATGTAGGTGGCGCAAAAATTTGTTTAAATCTGTTTTAAATTGTTAATTTTTCAACAATATCGCAAAATTTAAGCCACAAAAGGTATACAAAGTGTGACCTTAATAATGCTGTATTTATTTTTTGGTATCAACATAAGAGATGAATGCTAATTCATACAACATGAAAAACTTTTTTCTACCACCCCAACCCCCCACAGCATCAATGGTAGATTGCAACACACAAATGATTTTCCACATAAAAGAAAAGTACATTAGTTCGACGGAACGTGTATTCTCCACAGTTATTTCAACAATTAGATTAAAAGATTAATGATACAACGAAAGCTGAATGGAGCTTAGTTGCTTTCAATGATTTTTTTTGTATTCTGGTGTATTTAATTATTTTGAAAGAAGATTTAAAACAGGATAAAATAGAAAGAAATAGAAAAACTTGTAGTATTATGCCTCCAGAAGGGCGTAAACAACATTTCTTCGTTATAAATAAGATCATAATCCAGACGTAGGATTCAAGTCCGAGTGTTATCAAGACATAAAGTTAGAGCTTTAAATACCTATTTTTATGTTTATAAGTGCCTCCGAAGACCGGGTGGTTGAGTGGTTAGCATACTAGCCTATCATCCACTAGGTTGCGGGTTCGGTTCCCGTACCTGCTTCTGTGTTTATTTGAATTAGAATATTGATTTTCAGTTTGTAA
>JXPH01026599.1:0-10551 GCA_001014845.1 Mochlonyx cinctipes
GTCAAAATACTTGTAGGTAGAGGGATGAATATCAGGGAATATCATAAAAATCAGGGATGAATAAGATTTTGTCTGACCCCGAGTTAAATTATTAACATTTAAAATGTGTATCTGGCAGCACGGTTCCTGACGTCATCGTTTCAAAGAGAAGCTACAACTATATTGAAAAAGTGTGACGTATTATTAGTTTTGGTACTAGAGCGTTAGCTTGAAAATAAATTAATGTCAGAAGTTTTACTCATCGCTAATTTGAATTTTATTCGTTAAAAAATAACACGTGTTGGTATCAAGTATTTTTATTATTTAAGATAAGTTGGTATTGAAAAGTTGGATTAAATCACGATTCTTTCCTTCATACAATCAATTACAATTAATAATTTTCTGTCTCAATAAGTACCGAAGAAATAAATATGTTCAGATCCAAAAAACTCTACTAACAACAAAACAGATGATTAAATTTAAGTTGGAAACTTTTTTACTTAAAAGTAAAACAACAGATAACTTAAGCACATCAGGTAGATGTTTCTGCAAATTGCGATTTCAAGTAAGTTAAACGTGATTTTTGAAAACAATTCTTTTTCTGCAATGTGAGAGTGAGGCCTCATATAGCGACTTCATTGTACGCTATCACTTGAACCCTCTATTGACATTTGACTGACTGACTATCAAAAATGATTATTTCTAAAACACGAATCTATTTTTTTCTTTCTTTTTACTTCAATTCAAAATCATATTTTATGAAGGTTCCGAAAAAGAACCCTAAGGGCGCTTAACCCTTAACCTTTGTTCAATGAAGGCAAAAAACTCAGCCTTAAAGCGATTGGGGTGACTGAGATGTAAATTTCAACTTGAACTTTTAATAACTCGAGTGTTTGTGTATGAACCAATTTTCTTGTTCTTAAGCTCAGAATTTATTTTATGCGTTAAACAACATCTGAAGCTCAAGCCTCATATCAATTATTCCGAAGCCTTGTATGGAAAGCGACTGACTCAGTCACCAATAAAATTCAGACATTAGTCAATCGATGTCTGCGGCAAATCCTTCGGAAAAGATGGCCTCGAACGATTACTAACATCGAATTATGGCAGCAATGTGGTATAACTAGTATGGAGATAGGATCACAAACTTGGATGGACCGGCCACGTGCTACGACGAGGTCCAACGGAACCCGGATCTATAGCAAAAGAAGCTTTGGAGTACTGCCCTCGGGAAGGAACTCGTTCCAGAGGCAGACCACGACATGGCGCCGACCGTTAAGTCAGAGTTAGGTGTTCGCAATAATGAATGGGATGACACTAAAGCAACCACTGGGAATCGAACTAGATGTAAACATACTATTGACCGGCNACTGGGAATCGAACTAGATGGAAACATCCTATTGACCGGCAGTGTCCCACAAGGGGCNGGCGCCGACCGTTAAGTCAGAGTTGGGTGTTCGCAATAATGAATGGGGTGACACTAAAGCAACCACTGGGAATCGAACTAGATGTAAACATACTATTGACCGGCTGTGTCCCACAAGGGGCCATAGGCCTTAAGTAAGAAATAAAGCTCAAAATAATCTTTGAGGAGTTATGACTTAACAATTTGTACTCGCCTTTTAGATACAACTGATGCACCCCAGAGGTTTGGAACGTTGAAGCATANATAAACCTCAAAATAATCTTTGAGGAGTTTTATAACGATTCCAGATATGACTTAACAATTTGTACTCCCCTTTTAGATACAACTGTTGCACCCCAGAGGTTTGGAACGTTGAAGCATATTTTTAAACAATGTCCAAGTTTATGTTAAGCTTATGGGTCAGGTCCAATACATTCCAGAAGTTTTTATTATTAATTTATATGTATGTTAAGTATTGGGCTATACCATCAGTCCCAAGCGGTTCTCTTAGGGTGAGTGTTCTCGAATGTTTCCAGGTGTTTCTGTTCCAAACATAGTAGGTAGGTATCATGTTTTTTTACTTTTATAAAAAGTATTTTAATAATAGTTTTTTGCATTCATATTTAAATACTATCTAAAGGTGAAACAATTTAAAAATATTCCAATGATTCCCAAAAATAAGACGAATAAACCATAGGGCCAAAAATTAAAACTATTCGTAATGAACGTTGAACAGGTTTCTGTACAGGCAACTGCATAGAAGAAAATCTATGCAGATTTGGTGGTAAAACTTTGACCTATGTTAAAATGAGCAGAAAATAGGTGATTGTTTTTTATGTATTTTTTCCGAATAAAATATCCGAGTGGTTATTAACCTGGTTAAAAGAGACGTCGCACCATTTTGGAAAATTGTTTTGTTTAAAATAAGGGAAGCCTACAATCAAAATCTTTACATTCTAATAAAAATCTCGCTATTAAATGAGGGCTCCAGTGAGATCCCATTATATAGTAAGAGTAGTTTAAAAAAAACCTCAAGTTTTCAAACATTTCACGATTTTTTTTAAATTATCTAAGTGTCTGACCCTGACTGAGAATAAATATAATCAACTAAATAAGAAAACACAGTAATTTTAACTTCTGAAAATGAAAATAGTATTTATTTATTTTGTGATTAGTATTTTTTTACCTTATTTCGGTTTCTGTTGATTTTTTTTTATTTCTTTTTTGAATCCATGTTTTTTTCGTTTTTTCCAATTTCGTTCAAACGTTATAAATCAAAATTCATGTATAGGTATTGCACATTTCGGATGTGTTTTTTTTTATAAATAATTATTAGATTTTAAAATGAAACCCTATCTATCTATCCAACTAGCTTAAAACAATTAAAATAATTATCCCCCAACTTATCGGGCGCATCCCAATAAGGCTGACTTCATGTCGCCGTTTATTGAGTTTTTTATTTATTTACAGAAATAATTATTAATAAGAAAAAAATATTTAAGCCAGAAAATAGGCTTTTAAAAAATATTAAGCAGAGTTAAAATTCTGCAAAATTTACCCAGCATTCTCCACCACATTTTTCAATACAAAAATTCATTTTATCAATAAGAAAATCGAAGTTTTTTCATGACTTTCGGATTGGATTTATTATTGTTGATCAAATTAATGGCATTTTTAACATGTTAAAATTAGTTTGGAATAGGTTATGGAAGGGTAAATTAGTTTTTTAGTATTTTCAAAAGCTGACATAATTAGTTAATGCACAGATAAATATACAGTAGAACTGTGAGGCGACAACTTGTTAAACATTCAGCCTTGTTTTGACTAGCAACAAATAAGTGCCAACGTTTATATTCAATCAGAGTGACATCATATGTCGGCGACATTTGTTTTTCTCTTTTTCATGTCGAGTCAAAACAAGGCTTTGTGTTCACCGAAGATTTTCTTGTCAATTTAAGCCGTTGTGGCATTAAAACGATATAGCGAAAACATAAATTATAAAGAGTGTGTAATTATAAAAAGTGTACTTTCCCCAAATTTTACTCTATATTTTCTGTGGCAAGTGTTAGAGGAGGATAAATTGTCGTGAAATAAAATCGAATTCAAATCAAAAATGCATTCTGTAATGAAAACCTTTAATGTGCAAACAGTTTCATAACATTCTTCACCTTACAATTACAAATCGGACAGCTTTTCCTCTGCTTCCAGACTTTCACGGCGCACTTATAACAGCAACAGAGATGCAGAAAATTGTTGTGGACAAAAACACCGTTTTTAGGTTCCACTAAACAGAACATACAAAATCCTAAATTACTTTCTGTGCTCACTAGTTTGCCAGCGTTCTCATCGGCAGGAGACATTTGAGAATTAGTTCCAATACATTCCTCATTCCCAGAATCCGATTCATCAGCGTTATTATAAAAAGACATCCCAGTATCTGTTGACATTGACGATGCTACTGTCGAAGCTTGCGACAATGACGAACCTTGTTTTTCAAGACCTTGCGAAATGCTTTCATAATTGTCAGAAGGGTAATTTGCTTCCAACATACTACAAGCAATTTTATTGTTTTCTATCTCAGAACTGCAAGTCTCCTGTGAAGATTGTTCTTCAAAACTTGGGATAATCTCTTGTGATTCTTGACTCGATCCTGAACTTATTGCAGAATCTTTTGGTTTAGAACAATCGGAATCAGACTCAGTGTGTCCTTCACTTTGCAACACATTCTTGAATATTTTATTCTCCAAAGACGACTTCATGCATTTCGACGTTTCTCCATGTTCCTCTTCATTCTTTCTCTTAACACTAGAATTAATACTACTTAGACTAGAAGCTTGAGTTATAGGATAGTTCTTCGAGTCTTTTTTAATTAAATCTAATTTTGTACTGTGTTCCGCTGTCTTTGGCGTAGATGGGCCACCATTCATTCCTATTTGAGATCTACGTTTGCGATGACGCTGTTTCTTTCCATTCGCGGCTTTATTTCTATTCATACCTTCGATATCTGTGGACGATTCTTTTTTAATAGTACTTTCCCCTAAACTGACCCTACCTTTTTCCCTCAACTTATCACTAATAATAATTTTTGAAAAACTTTTACCATTTGTCTTGGTTCCACCTTGAACTTCAATCTCTTCATCGGATGATGATAGACTACTGTCACTCTCGGATGATAACCTTTTCTTCGTTTTTTTCATTGTCCTTCTCTTCCTTTGCTTGGGACGAGGCGGAAAGAGGCTTTTACGGACCTGTAAATGAAACGGTGTATTATTTAAAAGAATTCCAATGTTTCATGTTATTAAAATAGGATAAATCTAAGAAAAAGCCTCGGAAAAAGCATTTGCTGTAGTTATGTATTATAAGTGTAAGAATGACCGTTTATTACAAACTCTTTATTAAATTATTAAATAATATGTATTTCGCTTTACTGGTTAACAGAGAATGAATCTTACAAGCTAGAATCCTATATTTATATGCTGCAAGCTTGCAACAAAAGACAATTTGTTACTATGGCAACTGTATATGTTGCCATGACAATAATTTAAAATCTATGTCTACTTATTTATTTCAATTTAAGAGCTGTAACCATGGATACAATGCAATGTCTCTTATGTTATTTTTATTCAACGCTTACATAAGTATTAATATGATGTTCATCTTGATTCACACGGAGGATAAGAATTTTTTTAAGAGATTTTTTCCCTCAATTTCCAGAAAAATGATTTAAAATTGTTCAATCTCTTAAATAAAAATTTCTCTTCCGCAAAAATATTAGATCGGGTTAGAATTTAAATTTAAGAGGATGAGTTTCTTAAGTGGAAAATCTTTTTTTAAATCAATTTATTTCCGATATTTATTGATTGCATATGATAATAATCATACATACGATTTAAAAGTATATTCAATCAAAAAAAATCTAGAACTTACGCAAAAATCTTCTAAAAAGGAAAAAATGTTTTCTTCTTCATGTGAATCAAGTATTAGAGCGTGTTTACATAGATTTTTTTTTCAATATTGACAAATTTAAAAACAATTAAGCACCAGTCATTCTGACTGTTCTGGTAGAAATAGGTGAACAAAAATTTCGGTAGTTCTAGTTTTAATTCAGATTATTTTATCCAATTTAATTTGAAAATTCCTACTGAGCTAAAGGTAGGTAACTAAGTACACATTATAAGAGCATCTAAAACTGTATCCAAACCTTACCCTACCCTAATATACCGTACCGAAATCTTACTCAACCGTACTGAACCGTGTTCAACCGTCTCGTAACGTATTGAACCGTATCGAATACAGTACCGTACTGTTAATCACTTTTGATTGTATATTTGTCCCTCGATTCTACCCAAAGTTTGATATGTCACTTGATAGGCTTATGTTTAAAAATAAGATTTGGTCACCTAAGGGGCCCTAGACTCTTGGACAATTTGCACATCCAAATATTTTTTTCATACTTTTAGCTTTTCATCACTATCAATTTTATAGATGAAAAGGTTATAATATCCTCGGAAAAATGAAAAAATAAATTCNGTTGAAAAACTTGGACAATTTGCACATCCAAATATTTTTTTCATACTTTTAGCTTTTCATCACTATCAATTTTATAGATGAAAAGGTTATAATATCCTCGGAAAAATGAAAAAATAAATTCTTTCTGTCCTCACAAAAAATGTGCCATTTGGTCTGAAATGCGTAAATCAGTAAACTATCTAGAAACATGTATTTGTATGATGTATGAAAAGGAAAACTACAAACGGCCCTTTTGTGAACAAAAATTATTCAAATTTTGGGCAAGCCGTGCAAAATGAGTGGTTGTATAAATCATACTCAAAATCGGTGGCTTACCCAAAAGTTTTCCAACTTTGTTGAGAAACAAAGGTCGAATGTATGACACCCTTTGAAGTTTTCTATCTACTTTTTGTTCAATAAGATAGTGATTTGCCACCGAAGCCGCCAATAAATCGTAGGGCGACACCGGGGTCTGCCTGGGAGCATATCAAACGCTTAATAAAGAAACTGGCTCCTATCACTGCCATTCTAAGAAAATTGAGTCATCCCCTGTCACGAAATAGATACTCTTAATTTACTTTATTATGGTTTATTTCATTCTGAACTACAATAAATGTTTGTTTGGGGCCATACATGCGAAACTAATCTTGTTAAGTTTCAAACTCTTCAGAATCGAGCTCTAAAAAGTATCTTTAAATTACCGTTATTAAGACCTATACGAAAATTATATGAGAACCATAAATTACTATCCATAATAGGCATAACGCAATCGCAAGCTATTTCCTTTGTTCACAACGCAATTCACGGATTTAGCTCAACGAACCTAAAATTTGTACAAATTAATTATGACATGGATACGAGAAACACTTCTCATCTTCATCTTCTTTAATCTGATTAAAGTAAGAACCAATTACGGGAAGAATTGCATTTTATTTCAATGTACTTCATACTATAGATGAGGATTTAAACTTAAGAATATTTAATCTTAATCTTTTTTGTGCATGTAAACTTTTAAAATGCAGTATCTACATAACCCTAGACCTTGCCCTCGAAACCCTATGTTGGTTCTTGTTGCTCAATACTCTGATGCAGGCTCGTTTAATTGTACTGAAAATTGTGCCAGATTGTGACATTCCTATATTCAAAATTGGGTATCATAAGGATAAGAATTCTTAAGAAGCATATCAGAAACTTTTTGATAGTTATAATTTGCACCAAAAGTATCAAGTTGTATTGAAAATATCTTGAAATGTCTGGTGGAAGTCTAGGTGAATGCCTGGAGAAATCCCAGAAAACTCATTTTATTCCACAAGAATAAAAATTCTTCATGTCAGAAATATGTCATAAGCAATAAAGCATGAAAAAAACAAGTTCTATTTAAATTTTATTGATGTGTCTGGTAAGAGTCCTGCAATCCTACTTCAATAAACAGGAATCTCCCATTAGAAAAAAAAACAGCAAACCACTCTTAGCTTTCATGAGAATACGAGTGTATGCGGGTAGTTTGCTTACAGTATGTTTTTTCTTCTGGGCTTATGAAGAACGAACGCTGCAGATGATATGTGCATGTTGCGTAACATAGTTTAGGCCTTCAAAATCTTTTGTAGAATAACTCTTGTAATATGTATAACCGAAATTTTAAAACCCTCAAGTTTTCTCATTTCTATAAAAAGGTATCGATAGTCAGAATAAATATCGTATCCGCCGATAGATCGATAGTAAAATATCGGGATGATAATGGATTTTTTAAGAAAATATTATCGATATACCTACATCGAAAAATATCGAAACGCTTGAGCACTAAATGCATATTACAGTTATGCACTAGAATAATTTGTTATCCCTATGTTCTGGCACAGTCGCTACAGTTCAACGAAAAAAACTGAAAGGAAAAATTCTAGAGCCTTTCATGGATTGAATTTATATCTTGACTGCATTTATATGAGCCACTGTAATTGGCGTTCTAATACTAGTCCTAAATTTTCCGACTTTTTGGGATATCTAGAAAATAATATTTATGTAAATTTTCTGATTGTAAGTTTTGCGTCCGACACTTTTAAGGTTCAACTTTGTTCCTAAATACCCTAACTCAGATTTAAATTATAAACTCATAAAATTCAATTCAAATTCATCCCGAAATAAATGGAAATTTACTGAAAAAAATACCAACCTGATAACATCTCTCGCAATAACGATACATTGGATTGTTCTGCTTATTCCTGCATTTAACACATTCCCAATAATCGGCTGGAGAAATTTCAGAGTCTCTTGTATGCTCATCAGACTCTTCTGTATCTGCTAAAATAGTAAACTCACTCGATGTGGACTCAGCCTCGCACAGAGCATGGGCAAACGCGGCCAATACAAAATCCTAAATACACAAATAAAAGCATGATTAACCATCAACTGTTTATATTTTGTGGAGAAACGATGATAATTACATCAGTTCCACTGGATGAGTCAGATGAGGATGAGTCATCATAATGGCTTGTACTTGCCAGTTCATACTCAAGAACTTGCATTGTCGCGATGGCCTCAGTCCTCCCGGATGATGTCGAGCATTCCGAATCAGTGTCTGAAGAATCTCTACATACTTCTGCAAATAGATGATGACGGATTTTTTTATAAAATATTCTAACAATTAACACCATAATATAAAATGAGATTAAAGGTCTTTAACAGTCAAATGAACTCATAATAATGAAAACACGATGGAGCATGAACAAAATAAACAGCTTCGTTTCCTAAAAAAGTTAACGTGTCGTAACATGTTTGTTTCTGAATACAGTACAAAGCAGAAACGTAAAAATGCAATATTTTTATATATTTATTTTACAGAGCCAATCAAATTCAGAGAATTAAATTCTATAAGTAAAATGTTGACTTGCAATAGAATATTTTCTAAAAAATGTATTTTGGATCAAAGATTTAAATTGGAGTATTTTCAATTTTTCATTTATTTTTTTTTCTATTTTTTACATAAAAATTAAAATAAGTTAATTATACTCACACATTTGCTTGTGGCAGTTCATTATTTTTTACTTATTTATTTTATTATAGATGAAAGATGAAAATTATACATTTTTGATGATGAAACATTATGAAGTGCTGGATGTTTATAAGTTGAGTTGCTGGAGAAACTCGTTGCTTTTTGATGAAATTCTAGCAGTTGATGATTACAAGATGAAGTAGACGATTTCGTTACGATGACTACAGGAATACAAAAGGAACAGTGTACCATCATCATACTCGATGACTAGTAGCAAAAACTCTGGAAGGATTTCTGATGAACTGAGGAGCTAGATGTTTTCAATGGTGAAACTGCTAAGTTCTGGTCGAAATTTTGAATAAAGACGATGAAGATCACGATGATTTCAGAACGGACACACCACTCTGTAGCACTTGTTAATTTTATTTATTTTTTATTTTTATCAGAAGCAAGATTTTTCTTTTTTTAAATTTTTTTTCCATATTTTTTTCTTTCTTCATTTTTTCTTTTCTCCAAGTTGAAGTAGTCTAATTTCTGTTTAACATTCCATTTAAATCCTTTACGAAAGAAGGATATTAAAGTGTGTCAGACAGAATAGATTATCAACTACTAATTAAAAATATCCTCCCCTTTAACTCTTTCATTCTCCAATAGGTTGCCCAAAACATTTCCTTTGAGCAAGGTTTGATAAAATTTGGATCAGTACTTTTATAAAAGCTGAGAATACGTCGATGGATGGCCCGAAAAAGAATGAACCATAGAAAAACCATAACATTTTATAGAAGAACCATATTATTTATGGTCAACCATAGAATTTATGGTTAAATCGGTAATTTATAAAAATGACAATACCATAAGAACCATAAAATATATGTTTTTTTAGGTGGATCATAAATTAAATTAAATTAGGTATCATAAATTTACCTTGAATTCTACGCACACTTATTTAAAACAATTTTTTTGGGATATTTTATCCGAAAATCGCACTACTGGAGTCTCTTTTTATTCGAAAAAACAAGTATTTTATCGGCGTAAAAAATGGGATTTTCAATTTTACCCACAAATTTCCCGAAAATTGAAATAATAATATCCGAAAATGGTCGATTTGCATTGGGAAAAATATTGGAATGATAGCTTCGAGGCTGACATTACGAATTAAAGCCAATTCAAATAACGCTCCCCGGGGAATTGTTGAAAAAGTTTTTTTTAAAGAAATTTTGTAAAAAAAAATGTTAACGCAAAATAGATCTAAAACAACTAAAAAAATGGATAAAGTATCTTAAAAAAACAGTTAAAAATGAAACAAAATTTAAAGATTTTTTTTAGTTTACCGGCCAGATGCACCAACACCATTACATATTAACACGAGCGTAATTGAAGGTGTATATGGGGGTAGGTTTTGGTTATTTTATCCTTTGCAGATAGTTTGAAAGTAGGAACTTTGGTTTTTGGATATTTTAACCATTTTAAGAAGTTGTTTTAATANTAGTTTGAAAGTAGGAACTTTGGTTTTTGGTTATTTTAACCATTTTAAGAAGTTGTTTTAATAATAACAATAAGGCCTAATAGTACCCAAGCGAGTCCTCATACTTCAGATAACTTTCTAGGTATTAGTGGGTTTTACAGCTATACTGGATTCCAAATTACCACAACTTTAATGGTTATGCTA
>JXPH01026616.1:3023-13353 GCA_001014845.1 Mochlonyx cinctipes
AAAGACGGTTGAGAACGTTAAAAGACGGTTCAGTAAAGTTCAATACGGCTGTAAAGTAAAAGACGGCTGAGAACGGTAAAAGACGGTTGAGAACGGTTTGAGAACGGTTTTAAAAGCCTGGTCAGAACGGTTTTGTTATATTTGCCCCTCGAATATTTCTCAATATTTCCTGATATTTTTTAATATCTAAAAATTTTATCATTTCCAATATTTACCAATATTTCCAATATTTACTAATATTTCTAATATTCTGGGCCTCTGCGCAATATTTTCCAAGATGCCCACCCCTCGATTTTATCTAAATTTTAGGATAANTTATATCAAATCGAACCTAAAAAATGGAGGACACGAAACACAAATGAACTCTCATTTTTTCTACTGAATTTTTAATTAAAAAAAACTCACTTTTTCTGGCGCGGAGTGGATATAGTGTGGATTGCACACTGTCACTTGAGCCTTCAATTGGGATCCCATTTTATCGTCAGGGTAATAATTCAAATTTTATTGTTAATATAAAAGAAATTCCATAATTAACGAATTTCTCTATCAGTGTTGATATAATTTAATTCTTTCTCATTGCAAGTCAGTCCCGAGCGACTTCCAATTATCGAGAGGGTATACTCTATCACTATCAGTTGTATCACATTTTTAGGGTGTCTCATAAAAATTGTCAGGGCTATAATTTTTCTGTGCAAATTAAAAACAATCATAGGTATTTATTTTAATTCGAATTAAACTTTAATATATATATTTTAATTTATTCATATAAATTGTATGTGATAAAAAGAGTACTGGGTATCATCTAAGCTGTAAATTTTTAAATTTAATTTCTTCATATTTATTTGCAAAAAATAACCTCTCTTAAAAAGGGGAAAAGATTTCATCTTAGTTTTATATTTTTTAATGTCTTCTTATAATAAGTATCTTTATACTTTTATTAGATGTATTCTTGCCGAACGCATCAACAACAGCAATAACTACTGATTGTGCTAACAGTTCCAGTGAGAGATATTAGAGATAGAGCATCTCTTTTCACTCTCAAAGGAACTTCACACGCGTTCAGTTATTTTTGTTAGAGCATTGGAGTATTCGTATATATTTTAATAAGGGATAGGTAAACATATAAAATATTTAATTTAGGGTAAAAGAAAACTTAATTATTTTTGTCATTTTTCTTGTAAATTTACCTACACTGACAGTATAGATATTATAACTAAAAGTAAACATTTTCTACCTGTCTAAAACAACAAAATTAATTAAAATTAGCTAGGTATATATTGCCTTCTTTGTGTATATTCTTTTATATTTTTCTAATATTTGACTAGAAAATGGAGGAACTTAAAGATATAAATTTAATAAAACCAATTTGTTCACTTTGGTATGGAAATACACATGAAAAAACAACAATTAAATTAAAAACTACTGCACCACATATTTATGGCACTGTTACCTAATTATTTGGATGTGAAATCTGGCCAATAATTAATATAGTATCTATGGGTTGTACCTTCAAATAGCCTGTCCAACCAATTGCTCAAGCCATCCAGTAAATTCTCTTCCAATAAAATCTTTGGTTCCGACATGTCTGTTGAATATGTCTCATCTGAATCCGAACTGTCCATACCTAAAAAGGCACCTGCTTCTGGATCTGATGGTATTGAGCTTAAGTGACGAGTCATTTTTATCATTCTCTGTAAATGAAATGCCATTATTTTATTTTATTGTATCTTATTGCTGAAAATATAAACCTTAGCTCCTCGATTTGATTCCGGATGTTTAGCATGGTACATGCAAAAATATTTCCGGTGCCCATTCAACGCTATCACCGTTCCGATGCAATTTCTTGGATTAATATTCATGTCCCGTGACTCGGATAGTGACAGTCGCAGTAATTCTCCATACCAACTCAATCCCTTCTCGATCAACATGTGGGCAAACATAAGCGTCTTGTTCTTTCTGTAAGGCCACACGGCTTTATGGAAAGCTGGAATTAGCTTGTTTCTTGATTGTAAATCTGTTAATAAAACGATTGTTCTGCAGCCTGGCTTCAATAGTCTGACTAGTCCATTGTATTTCTCCGCCCGAAGCTCATGCAGTCTTAATTCTGGGATGTAGGTGCTTGCTTTTCCATTATTGTTATCGTGATTTTTATCTTGCTTCTTCTGGATGCTCTCCTCTTCAAGTCTGACGAGGTACGACATCAAATATCCAGCACCTAAGATGAATAATATTGTGCCTAATACTGAAAGGGCTGGTAGGATATGTTCTTGTCCTAAATTATCTGTTAAATACTCTAGTGTCATCAGCATCTTGTTCAGTACTCTGACAACAAGGCTTTGTGCATGTTCGTCCAGCAGTTCCTGGAAAAAAACAATAAATATTTTAATTTAGATTATAAATTTACATACGTTAAATAATACCTTGACTTCTGCTTCATAACTTAACGCCTCGGATGATCTCAAGAGCTTCTGAATCGCTCCATCCAATATCTGTTTGGTATTGTTAAAATTAACTTCGTTCGTTTCTGTCTCATTCTTCTCAACGTTCAACATTGCCTCGTAAATCCATTTGTATTTGATGTGTTTTGCATCCCTCCTCCAAATGATGACGACTTTTAGAACAGTTTCTTTTGATTTGTTGTGCTCGGTTAGGGCGTTGATGAATTCCGCTTGTTTTTCTTGGTAAATGTATGCGAATCGAACCCTTTCTTGACTGTACGTTGATTCTAGCGCAATTCTTCTAAGTATTTTCCTTGCTTCGTTATGCGAATCTGTATTTTCGGTTACCAAAATGACGCACAATCGTTTTCTAGGTCTATTCCATTCAGCTGGGCACACACCTTCCAACATGCTTTGCGAAGAGAGTCGTGGCAGTGCTAGGTATTGATTGGCGGAAATGATATTGTTCAATGTTTGGATTGGAATGTCTGACATTGAAATGCTGGCGACTGGATGATTAGCATCCTCGTTAAATATTAACAGACTGTCTAAGCTGGGATGTATTTTGTAGAGTTCCTGAATATGTTTAGAGTCCTTTGAGTTTAATTGCACAAATCCAAATGCTACTCTTTCTCTAAAATGGAAGGCTGTGATCAAATAACGTAATCTAGGTTGTGTCCTTGGCTCCATAACTAAAGCCCGGACACGGTTATCGGCCCATCCACTTAAAAATGCATTTAAAGAACCATCTTTCACCGATGGTAAGAGTTTGTACGGAAGTTTTTGGCGAATGAAATCTAAAAATACTGCGTTAGAAAACTTTAAAAAACCTTATAATTCCTTAGCTTACCAACTAGTTTCTGGACAGCAAAAACGCTTTCCTTGTAGACATAATTATGTCCGTCTAGTACCAAAATGATACAGGGGAGAGAATGAACGCCAACCTTTCGAACTAATTGATTTTCATGCCCAGCATTTATCGTGGCAAATGTTACACCAAACGGTTCCAATGTGTCAATCATTTTCTTAAACGAATTTGCTGCTTTCATGCAAGAGAAGCACCAGTCCGAGTAAAACATTAAAATTTGAGGCGTATGATGACTCTTTGGTATAATGTTAGTCTCGTAATACTTTGAAGTTATCGACAATTTATGGAAAAGGCTAATATCCTGATCATGAAAATTGAATCTCTGTGATCCAAAAAACTCTTCAAATGGATCAGAGAATCTTCCATAGCTACTGTAGTCTGGACGTTCTCGGTACAAATGGGCATCCTCATTCGTGATGCCGTACAAATCGTAAGCCTTCCTTCTTTCAGAGTCAGCCAACAACTCGTAAGCTTGCTTAATCTCGACAAATTTTGTTTCTGCCTCTGGATTGTCCGTTTTATCGGGGTGCCTTTAAAAAAATATAATAGTTTCTTTATTGATCACATATACGTTAAATTGTTAGAATGCGGCTATGTATGCATTTAACGTTAAAGGGTTATAATTGTCTAATTAAAATTATGATTAGGCTCGAGCTAAAAAATACCAATTTTCCTAAATCTAAATTTAGATATTTTGGTAATAAGGTATATCATACCTGGTGTATAATGTGATAATTAAATAATAAAGGAATGATTGATGGAGAATGAGTTTATGCAGTAGTACAGAGACGCAACTCCTATCCTATATAGAGAATATTTCATATACAAAATAAGACCGGACACTGCACCGCCCTCCAGTCCTGTCTCTAAGAGCGAATTCGCATAGATTTTTTTTAAATATTGACAGGCATTTAATTGGAGGGGCATTATTGACTGGAGCTATTGAAAAAAATCTATGGGAATACGCTCTGCTGAGTGGTTGCCACGATTTCGGACGGAGGGCTTTAGTAATTCCTTTAGAATAGAGGGTGTTAGAGTTTGGAACTCCTTGCCAGAAACAATCGCGTCTGTGGAAAGGATTTCGGCTTTTAAAGCTGCAGCGTTGGAATTCATCAAAAGAAGCTAGCCAACACACTACTTATGCCATTTTATTTACTATTTATCTTTAATATGTTGAATTTCTTTGAATTGTTTATTTATATTATTAATGTCTGTATTATACATTTTAAATGGGTAAAACTATTGTATTGTACTTTTGACGACCGGGTGGTTGAGCGGTTAGCACGCTAGCCTATCATCCACTAGGTTGCGGGTTCGATTCCCGTACCTGCTCTGTGTTTATTTGAAATGGAATATTGATTTTCAGTTAGTAATAAATCTGCATTATCGATATTTCTATAAATAGAACATGGAACAGTCAGTCTGTGAAATATGCGTACACCTACTACCATCTACAGTTATATGACCTATGATTGTGGTGGTATATGTGTGTATGTCAGGTTAGTCAGTTTCCTTGCAATAAAAACTGAACATGACTTGATGGGCTCAATGAGCTGGTAACTCATTAGCATAACCATTAAAGTTGTGGTGGTTCGGAATCCACTATAAGCTGTAGGTCCACTAATACCTAGAAAGTTCTCTGAAATATGAGGACTCGCCTGGTCCCGATAGGGTACCTATAGGCCTTATTATTATTATTATTATTAAAACTATTGTAAATGAGAAGCGTCACACTTGATTATACGGAAATATACAAATACAAATACAGAGTTGGAGCTCAACCATCAGTCAATAATGCCACTCCGATTAAGGCTCGTCAATTAATGCCTGACAATAATGAAAAAAAAACTATGTGTATGACTCTAAATGCATGATTAATGAAATTGATAATTAAAGGAGACCCACAATCTGTAGCTAAGTTATTGGCAATCATATGGGGAGAGATTCAAATGCTTATTAATTGTTATCTTCTTTTATCAAGAAAGAATTAACAAAATCAATAAAATATGCATGAAAAATATTATCGATTTTTCAACTTGCAACTCACCATTCTTTAGCCAATTGTTTGTAGGCCTTTCTGATATCCTGCAGTGTTGCATGCTTATTCAAGCCTAGTATTTTGTAAGGATCATTGTTATTACTCTCCGAATGTGCATGCTGAGGCCAAAGCAGCAAAATTGAGAAAACCAAAAAGCCCGAACACCAATAAATTTTCATCGTATAAAAAATTCAATTACGACAATTAGCAAAAACGAATTATTGATGAAATCCAAACATTAATTGAATTACTATATATATATCGCAGAATTATTAATTATATTTTCTATAAATTATGCCCCTATTTGTACAATAAATCACAAAAATCCTATTTTTTCACGGAACTGGCTGACCGAAAAAAAATTGTTGGACTGTCAACTGTCAAAATAACGAACGCCCTATAGAACAAAAATCGACAAAAATAGAGACGAACGTCATTTATTCTTCGGAACTCCCCCCGTTCGCCGTCGTTATTTCGACCTCACCGCCGTGCCGTTCTTCTGATGACATTTTAAAATTTTGATGCCTCTCTGCTTGATTAAAAAAATAAAAATATCTTAAAATAGTGTAAAAAGGCTAATTAACTGCCTAAAAACAATATATTTCAACTCTCTCTTAAACAATCAACTAGTATAATTGAAAAAGATTTTGAGAGAAAAGTACATATTTTATAAAATACAAGTGTATTGAAATTTCATTGGCAGAGATTTTTTTCAATAATGTGGGCGCAGAAGGGAGAAATTACAATAAAAACTGATATTGAAATCTGTGAAATGGATGCAGAAGTAATATTGCCCGAACACAACTACGTTAAAGTTCTATCAATTGCTCCTAAATGTAAAGTTGAAAAATCGGAACCTGTAAAACAAACTCCAACGAAGCTTCTCCGTGTTACAGAGATCGTGAGAAAGCTTCCTACTAATATTACTGTTAAGAAAGTTGAAAAACCTTTACAGAAGCTAGAAATTATCAGAGTTCAAAAGTATTTTACATAACATTTTTGGTGTAAATATAATTATTATAATTTTTTTTTTATTTCCACAGCGATTTAGATGAGGTGAAACGAATCTTGAATACGTTCGACAACCCCAATAATGTTGAAGGAGAAATCTATGAAGAGGAACTGGATATCCTTCTTCAATTACAAGAATCTCTCGAAAAGGCTGAGGCTCTTATCAAAGCCAAATCACCGCCAGTGCCCAAAAGGAAGCCTCCAATTAAACCACGGAATATTGCTAAAACGTCAACCGTAACCAAAATCAGAACTCCGGAAGAAAAAGACAACGCCGAGTCTCTCTTAGCTTTATGCGACATCAAGGAAGAAAACGAAGAAGTCATTTTCGAAGAAGTCGAATTGCTTGAATATTTCGATGAAGACCTACCAGAAGAAAATCCCAAACCAAGGAAAGGTCTTGAAGCAGCAAAACTTAAAAATAAACCACCACAATTGTCTAGAGCAAAACAAAAAGCCCAAGATAAGTATCTCGAGGGTAAATGCTGCGGGTGTGAGGAGAAATTTGAGACATTCGACGAGTTGAAAGAACATGCATTGTCGGTTCATCAGGTTCCGGTGGAAAAACCAGATGATTCTGATGTTAAAATCTGGGTTTGTACAATCTGTTACAAGGTGTTTGAGGGATATGACTATTTTTCGCAAGGTCACAATAAGAATCAGTTTAAGAAACGTCTTATACTGATCAACATTCCGTGCTGTACTTGTGAAGTATCGTTCGACACAATGGAGGAGCTGCGTGAGCATTCAGAAATCGTTCACAGTCAAAACAGATATGAAAATCCTGATGGAACTCGTCACGAATGCGACATTTGTTACAAGTCTTATAACGACAGCAAGACCCTCTGGAGACACAAGGGTCGTATGTTGAGACGCCGCAGGCAGTTGAGGGATGCGCACGACAAAGTTACATCAAAAGTTCACGTATCAGACCCTACCAAGACCAATAATTATGAAATAGAAGAGACAACCGAATCAAGATGTTGTGGATGCAAAGAAGTATTTGAAACTAAAGATGAAATGATGGCTCACTCCAAAGTTTATCATGAAATATGTAAATTACTTGTTATTGACGAGAGCAGACCACACGAATGTAATGTATGCTTCCGCTATTTCCCACTGAAAACAACACTGATGCTTCATCAAAGTTTACCATACATGGTGAAAAAATTCATTTGTTCAATCTGTGGACTAGGTTTTCCGCTCCAAAACAAATTGAAGCAACACGAAGACACCAAACATGCTGAAAAGGTTGTATGTAACAAGTGTGAACCTCCAAAAATAGTAGCAAGCATGAGCGCATTGAAATCTCATATGCGAGTGGTACATCCAGCACAGAGATACGTTTGTCCAACATGCGGAAAATTGTCTGCTACAAAAGAGCACCATACAAGCCATTTAACCATCCACGAGGATGATAAATTGTACGGTTGTACCCTGTGTAGTAAAAAATTTAAGCGTCGCAATCTCGTCAAGGTACACATGCGAGTCCATACTGGGGAGAAGCCATTTTCGTGTCAATATTGTACAAAGTCCTTCTCCCATTGGTAAATATTAATACTAATTATAATAATAAAGGCCTATAGGTACCCTATTGGGACCAGGCGAGTCCTCATATTTCAGGTAACTTTCTAGGTATTAGTGGACTTACAGCTTATAATGGATTCCGAACCACCACAACTTTAATGGTTATGCGAATGAGTTACCAGTTCATTGAGCCCATCAAGTCATGTTCAGTTTTTATTGCAAGGAGACTGACTGACCTGACATACACACATAAACCACCACAATTATAGGTTATATAATTGTAGATGGTAGTAGGTGTATGCATATTTCACAGACTGACTGTTCTGTGTTCTATTTATAGAAATATCGACAATTCAGATTTATCACAAACTGAAAATCAACAATCCAATTTAAAAGAACACATCAGTTTCTACCAGGAATCGAACCCAGAACCTAGTGGATGTGAGGCTAGCGTGCTAACCAGTTAACCACCCGTTCGTCATACTTTGCTTAATAGATATTGTTAATTTTAAAATTCCTGATGCCAAATTTTTGGATCCAAACTGATTTCGCTCAGCATCCAAGAATTTTAAAGTAATAAAAAAATGTTCCACAAAAACGATTAACATTTAGTCAAATTTCTTTTTCAAACAATTATTTTTATTTATTAAAACTTTTTTTTCTTTATTTTTTACAGGAGTGACAATAAACGCCACGAGATGTCGCATACAGGAGAGTATCCATTTTCTTGCAAGTTTTGTGCAAAGAATTTTGCTAGGAAAACACATTGGGAACAGCATGAGAATTCCCATGAAAAAGTATAATTAATTAATAATAAGTTAGTGTACCGGATCCAATTGTAGTCATTGGCAAATATTTTTAGTTTAAACTAAACGTTAATCTGTTTCTAATTATTTTACTAGGTTTAAGATAAGTAATGCACATTTTATTATCTTATCGATAATGATCCCTACGGTAATTGTTAGTACTGTACTGACAATTATTAGGTCAGTACAGTGCCAGTGCACATATTTTTAAAATTAATTATCGAATATTTCGTCAGATTTTTCAAAAGTTCTATTACTTTTAACGAGTTACTAACGACTCGACAGTTTCCAAATGACAAAAATCATTTCCAGCCCGAAAAAAGCAAAAATAGTTCAAAGTGGTGTACTGACATTAATTTTTTTCTTAGAAAATCAGTACAGTTTTCAGTACAGTGTTAGGACACTTTTCAGTACGTTGTCAGAACAGCATCAGTACAGAGTCAGTGCGCACTAACTGTGTACTAACTCTGTACCGATTTACCGTAGGTATAGGTATAGGTATTTTTGGAAAGCTGAACAAATTTTGTAAGCATTGAAATCGGAACAGTTCCTTCTTGCGAGTTATTATATTATGATTTATTTATTCAAGCAAAAGAAGTACGAAGTTGTATGGACAAAAGTTGTATCTTTCATTGTTCTCGAGTTATGGTCATCAAATATGTGCAGAAATTAGTAACCCCACACCAAGTGTGGAGCAGACCAACACTGGGTATGTGGTGGTTAAAAGTAATATTTTTACTTCAACTTTTACAAAAGAGCAGAAAGAGTTTTTGAAAGTACAGGCTTCTCATATAAATTCGGCGAGTGTGAGTTTGTACTAAATCCTTTGGGACACGATAACTCAAAAACGCAAAATCTGATTGGGCTGAAATTTTGGCGTACAATGTGCCCTATTGATTTTGAGCCCTATCGGACAAAGGCTTCTGTGGACTCCCTCGCAAAAGTCATCAATTTTATCGAAAAACATTATAAATCGAACATTTATTAATCAAATCTTTTGAAATTTCAGTTTTGGACATGAATTAATATGCAATTCATTTCTGCCAATTTTCAAAAGGGCTTCTGTAGGCTCCCATATAAATATTCGTAATTTTATCGATAAAATCGCTCTAAATCCGACATTTATGAATAACATCTTTTGAAATTTTGGTCATGAATATAAATTCATAATTATAAATTCATCCATGCCAATTTCGAGCCCAATCGGACAAAAGCTGCCGTGGGCTTCCATACAAAGTTAACGTTTTTATACCAAAAATGATGAAATTTTTATAATAAAACGGATCATCAATAATCAGTACCTCCCCTTCATGGCATGGCACACCTAATTAGCCGGAGCGTAGGCATAGAAAAATAACTAAAAGTGGTGCCGGATTGAACAGGTTCTTATAAATGTAGCAGTAAAAAAATAATAAAAGTTGCCAAAATGCCTCTACAATTTAAATGAAAACTTATTTTTACTATTCATTACAATTGAATAATGAAGTTGTTGGTGGCAAAAATAGTTCTTAAATCGTTAAACCAACCAAAATAATTATGACACACTGGGCGTGAAAGGAGTATTGTGTCAAAAACTACACAGCCTAGTTGCAATATATATCCACTATAGGTAAGATTAGTTTGCACTTCCCCTCGTTTTCCC
>JXPH01026645.1:0-21529 GCA_001014845.1 Mochlonyx cinctipes
CTATAAGGCCGATTTTTTCGAGTTTGGACATCTCGCCGAATCATAAAAAAATATTTGGTATATTTGGCGGAAATAAAAAAAATCGAATTTATGCCTTATTTTTATTTAGAAAACCCCACATAATACACCCTTTTCTGAGAATTTTTTTTAGTGAATACCATGGTTGCTAAAATGTGCATCGACTGTTGCTGCATAATTTCCAGTTCACGCAGCCTGGTTCGACTTGAAGCTCTTAAATTCAGTGGATAGAAATCAGACCATTAACAATCGGCTAGACTGGGGGGACTTAATTAACGACTATATTATGACTTGTAAAGTTAGGCTATATTCGTCAGTTTCTTGATGATTACAGCTTAACAATACGCTTAAATTTTACAATAGCTGAGGAAAACGCCTAATTATATTTTGTGTTTTCTTGGGTGATGGGTGGAGAAGAAAAAAACAGCGGGCTGAATAATTTTATCAATATTATTCAGCCCACTGAATGCATCTTTTTTTACAAATCGATTATGAATTTTAGTCAAAAGAAAGTTATTTTTGGGATAATTAAAAAACCCCACATAGTGCACCCTTTATTCAATTTTTTTTAATGATCACGATACAGTTAAATTAACATTATTGCACACAATGCACCCTTTTTGCTTAAATTGATTATGAATTCTAGTTAAAGAAAGTTATTTTTGCCGATACTTAAAAATCCCACATAATGCACCTTTTTTTCAAAGACCTCTTTGAATGCAATTTTTGTCACAAGATAATATTTTTTCCTATTTATGCCAAATGTACCAAGTAACTTTTTTCTGTTCGGCCAAATGGCATTCAGCCATATGGCGTTCCACCAAATGACCTTCAGCCATATGGCATTCGGCCAAGTGTAACAAAATCACGGATAATCTTTTGTTCAAGCTCGAGGTTTTAATAATTATTTCCAGTTTAAGACCAGCTTCGATTCAATTTAATGTTTTACCATTAACTTATATTCATAGAATATTCAAAGAATCATTACTATTATACGACTTTGAATAAAATTCAAGAACCATCAAAAAATAGGATGACGTAAACAAACATCAAATTTGTTCACACCTTATCTCGAAAAGCGTTTTTAATTTCACTCCAGGGCAATCTCTGGACAGTATGACAAAAATACCGTAAAATAATCGTTAAATCTCAATAATTTCGTCTCCCTATCCCAACAAATAGAAAATCAATAAATCCCAGAAGACATTATTTCTTTCATCACAATCAACATTTTCTTTTCGGCATGAAAATGTACCTTCGAAATGTAATTTGAAATTAGTTCCTATTGTGTTCAATTTCCTTCCAATTCATTGAATTTTTACAGAATCGTACACGATTCAATTTCTCACCATCTTCGTGCCGTTGAAGCTACTAAACTGAAGATGGGTTCGAAGAAAATAATCTATTTTCACCGTTTTCAAATTAAACAAAGGGAATTATTTTATTTCCTATTCTTTGTTTAGCTTGAAAAGGAGGCTGAGGTGGAGTGGAGTTGAATTGAGTTGAGTGGGTAATTGAATATTTTCCAGCACCGATTTGAATACTTGATTAATTTTTATGAACTCACCTCCGATCCTCGTGCCCAATTCGCTACAATAGCATTACAATTTAAAGGCGGACTATCTGGACGATGGCACGGTTTTCCTGGCTCCCTCGAAAGCTCTTCAAGCTTCATTGTTGATCCTTGGCATTCGTATAGGATTATGTGATTTAAATACTGAACGCTTGTTGATGAGTCAAATACAGGCTCGTACTGAAAAGAAAGAAAATGAAAATATTTAAAACTCTATTCAACAATTTTTTTTTTCTTCAAAAAGATTTATTTCTAATAAGGGCAAAATATCTTTTCTTCAACATAAAATATAAAAATAAGTATTTCAATAGAAGAGAAAGAGCATAAATATTGAATTAAAATCTTCAAATTTACGAGTCTAAAATGCTTTCCATTGAAAAGTATACGAGAATCCATATACAAATTTAGACTTTATTGAATTTGAATAGCTTTTCTCCAACAAAGGCATATCATAACATCCTTATGCTCCAAATTCACAAAAAGTAAATTCACACACACATACAGACAGACAGAGAGACGTTTATTCTGGTTCTGTTTTCTGGCACAACAAGAAGATAATGATGTCAGTTCGGAGTGTATATAAAGGATAATACGAAAGGAGATAAATATAAAATATGCTTTCCATATTGTTATTTGGGAAAAGTTTTTCAAAATTATATCATTATAATATCGTGTTGTTATGTTATCTGTGTTATATCTTTTTAAATTATGAACAGATTTTGTAATATATGTTTAGTGGAGCCTGGTGTTTGCAGCATTTTTTCTGGGTAGTCCTACTTTTTGGTAGATTAAGCTATTACCTACTTTTAGGAAACCCTAAATCAATATGCTCTATTATTTATGGACTAAGCAGAGATTAGGATGGCGTTATGATTTAGGAAGCGGTAGTTTTACTAAAGGTTGTTTGAATAATGTTTATTGCTAACATAAACCAGCTAAAGCTGTAATCTAGAACATAAGAACTATATAGAAATGGGACTAACAAATCCACATCAATTTTTTTCTCAACTTCAACGTATTGCCATTGGAGTTAATTTTGTATATTGAAATAATGAGTTGTAATGCAATCAAACAAAAACTGAACTAATGGAAAAACTTAAAAAAGTTACTCTTGTAGTTCATGAAATCAAAACCCATAAATGACACACGGAAAATTGGTACTACTAGTAATAATAATAACGCCTATAGTACCCTAGTGGCACCAGTCGAGTCCTTATATTTCAGAGAACTTTCTAGGTACTACTAGTCTAGAACTATAATCTAAAGAAGATCAGTTGTATTGGAAGGTAACCTTTGGTGACAACAAAGCTTTATATGGCAAACAATAGACCATTACGAATTTATGTTATGTTACGGTAACATTAGAATCTCTAAAGAGCTTGCGAATCCGATCAAAAAGAGGGCCCTGCCTGTCGTGAAAGGTAAGGACGGGAACATCCTGCATACTGAAGACGAGCAACTGCATAGGTGGTGGGAGCACTTCAACGAAGTTTTTAATAACGATGCAGACGATCCACAGCAGCCCGTTAACAACCAGCAAAATCCAGCTCCAGCACCCGTCAGCATCAGTACGAGGATTAATGTTGAGCCACCCAGTAGAGCGGAGGTCGAAGAAACATTATCTTTTTTGAAAAATGGAAAAGCCCCAAGCGTTGATGGTATCCCTCCAAAAGACCTCAAAACTAACATAGACCTATGAACTGACATTCTCCATCTATTTTTATGTAATGCCTGGAACACTAACACGTGACTGGAAACAGGATTTGGTAACGAAGATCCCAAAGAAAGTGATATAAGTGACTATAAAAATTGGCGAAGGATCATGCAGCAGTCCATTCCCAGTAAAATTCTGTGGAAAATCATTTTAAAAAGGCAAGCTTTCGAACGTCTCCTGTGTCGACCAAATAAATACACTCAGAATCATCATTGAGGAGTGTATTGAGTGGAACCGACCGCTGTACGTCGTTTTCGTCGACTTCCAGAAAGCCTTTGATCTGCTAAAGCAGGACGCAATTTGGAAAAGTTTAAGCGATAGAGGAGTTCCAGCAAAGATTATTGATCTGATCAAGGAATCTTACGACAACTTCACTTGCCGCGTCGTACATCAGAATAGGCTCACTGACCCTATTCCCGTGAAGAATGGTGTTCGACAAGGATGCTTGCTATCCCCTTTGTTGTTCCTGGTTGTGTTGGATGACGTGCTGCGTAAAGCATTTGATGTGCAGAAACGTGGCATAAAATGGAGAAATATGGATGATCGTCTAGAAGTTACGGACTACGCTGATGACCTGGCTATGCTATCTCACAAAAAGAAAGATATGGAAGGCAAAATCAAAGACCTTTCCCATGATGGAAAGAAGTTTGGCTTGAAGATCAACGTCGAAAAGACAAAGTACCTCGCTATAAACAGAAATAGCACCGGCGATTTTGAGATGGATGGTGAAATCGTTGAATGCAGCAAGATAACAACTATTGGTGGTACCGACGAAGACGTTCAAAGCCGCATCAATACTGCGAGAGGAAGATTTTATGCGTTAAACAACATCTGGCGCTCGAGACTCTTATAATATTGTATTATTCACACTACTGTACGCGTCCAAGACTCCGAATGTGACTGATTCAGTCACCAATGAAATTTAGACATTAGTCAATCGATGTGTGCACCGATCCTTCTTATAAGATGGCCTCAAACGATAACTAACATAGAATAATGGCAGCAATGTGGTATGACTAGTGTGGAGATTGAAATCAGTCGGCGCAAACTTGGATGGAGTGGCCACGTAATACGACGAGGTCTAATGGAACCCAAATCTGTAGCAAAAGAAGCTTTGGAGTACTGTTTTCGGGAAACAACTCGTTGCAGAGAAAAATACTATTGACTGGCTGTGTCTCACAAGGGGCCAAAGATCTTAAGTTAGTAAGTAAGTACAGTAACATCAAATTTAGGGTAGTCTGACTACACCCAGATTTCAGCGTTACCTTACGTCATAACAAGCTATGGTATAAGAAACGTTATTTTGTTATGTTTTCTCACTATAAAACTCTGCCTTCACGAAAAGTTACCTTCATTTATCCGTGGGTTACAACAAATTATATGGTATTTAAAGACCCAGTAAAAGCAGATACAGCTTGTTCAACGCAACTGATATATCCCAGAACTGTTAGTGCCTCCAACAGTAAAAAGAAAAGTCACCACCTAGAAGTATCCAATAACAAATGTCATGTGTCATTTTAATACTGCCGGTTTCACAATGAGTGCTTCCACGGGGAGACACGACAATAGGCATAAGCGATACATAACAATATCATTCCAAAATATGAAAATCAAATAATTGCTCGAGTGTGATGTTTTAATCTATTTTAAATAGATATTTTATCTAAACAAGTAAGATCAAAGCATCAAACTAATTAAAATAGACATTTAATCTAAAAACAATACATTCAAAAAAAATTTGTGATGGCTTCATGACTACATTAGAACCATAGTATCGAGTTTTACAGTCAAACTAATAGTCGTCTAGGATGTCATATCTAAATATCTTTGCATCACGAAAAATAATATTACCCTCACGTTTCCAAACGACCTTCTTCAATAATAATCTTCATATGCCACACTAATTTCCCTCTTTAAACTAGCTTCTTCATATATTTTTTTTATTATTAACTTCAGTTTCCCCCATTTTTGCCAACGGGCTGCTATCAAGTCTATTATATTATTTTAAAATAGAATTTCTACAAAATACCAATCTTTAAGCCAGTTAGCGTAATAAGAAGATATTTGATTGAAAATCGTAAAATAAACAAAGCGGGAATTTACAAAAAAATATTTGTTTGATGTCATCCTTATCCTTGTGCAATTTGTAAATTCAATCCAGGCCGAGAGAGGGATTTCCTTTTGTATTTTAATAAAAATAATCACAACCCTTGGTTATATTTCCTTCTCTCTTTATTGCTTATTGTTTTAAGTAAATATTTTGGTTGGGAATGTAATAATCGCAATGATGACAAATTAAATGTTGTTTTAGATTTTTACTTCCATTTTTTCTAGATATTGTGTATTCAAGGGGTTGAATCTCGTTTAAAAAAAGGATGGAGAAAAGCCTGCAACATGATCCCGTTTAATTAAGAAAAACATTGTTAACGAGAAGGAGTTCAAAGAAATGAAAAATGAGAATGACATTGAGATTTGGATTTGATTTTTTTTTTAAACAAAACGTCGCAACAAAATGAGAAAAAATCTTGTTTAACCCTGTTAACAAGGAATTTGAATGAATAAATCAAATTTTTATACATTTTTGGGGGTTGGGGATTTGAGTTTATGTCGCTACTGTCTCGGGACAGATCATTTTAATTTCATTTAGCAAAAAATGAAATCATATTTTATTCGGAATAAGAAGAAATGGTATGATAGTATTGCTCATATAGATACTTGGATACTTGCAGGTCCGTTTGGAAATTTTGGCATTGCAGAGCGAAACTTTGGTAGTTTGTAAATGTGGAGTGGAACTATCAAAATGGCTACCAGTGTTCGATCTGGATGATATGGTCTCTGGTTCAAAATAGTTCACAGTATTTATGAAAACAGGTTATTTCTCAACGCCAAAGTTCTTTAATATGAGCATCTGTTTGTTATGGTGCATATACAAATCCTCCTGTGACAATGAACTGTAATTAGCTTTTTTCTTTGATTTTGATGGAGCCAGTATAGACTGTAATTATAAAATATACACAGATCTGCATCCTCAAAATCCTGCTCTTATTAACTATTTTACCCTTCTACTTGCATGACTTTAACGGCATATCTAACAAGGCACTATTAGTATTCTAAAGTAAGTATACAGACTACCTTCTTGATAGATCTAAAATGTGATCTAGTTTGTCAACCACCACTGTTGCCACAAACCACGAAATTAATGGGCACTAAAAAGTGAACAAAAATAAGAGTACTATAATCTTTTGGACTCTGTTTTGTCATGGATCGGGTTAGGTGGAAGCCGCTATTCAAATAATCGGTGTTCGATTCTCGCTCGCAGTATTTATTTTTGTGGAATTTTATGATGAAACTGCTCCAAATGATAAATTCTGTAGGAAATGTTTTCGAAGTTTCAAGAATGGTGATTTCAGCGTTGAAGACAGGCCTCGCTTCGAAGATGAGGAGCCGAGTCAAATGCAGGAAGCGCATGCAAAATCATAGGCAGTGACTCGATGAGGAGCCGAGTCAAATGCAGGAAGCGCATGCAAAATCATAGGCAGTGACTCACTAAGCAATTTCCAAAAGATTGAAATCCATGGAATGAATCATTCCCAAGAAAATTGGTTGTTTTATGTACTGCCACTGAGAGACGTTGAAAAACAGTTTGAACAGACACGTGCGAATAGCTGATTCAAAGGCAAATGTTTTTTTGCATCGAATTGTGTCTGGGGATGAGAAATTGATATTTTACGATAACCCCAACGAGAAAAAGTACTGCGCTATGCCTGGTTGCCATCGATCTCATTAACACCAAAGCCGAATATTCAAGGCTCGAAGGTTACGCTGTGTATCTGGTGGGACCAAAAGGTGTTGTATACTAGTAACTGCTAAAACCTGACGATTCCATTACAGGTGGTCGGAATGGACTACAATTGAATTTATCAGCCATATATTGCGAAAAAACAGGTGGAATACGAGTTAAGACATGAGAAAGTTATTAAGTCTCATGTCGCATAAGTCGTTAAAAATATTTGAAAACGCTCAAGTGGGATGTTTTACTGCTCCGTCGTATTTCACGAATATTGTTCTTTCTGCACGATTTGGCAGGTCACCGGTTCATTTTCTTCGCCGGTCGCCTCAAAAGACGAGACATTTTTTCGAGATACAATACAAAAATTACCCGAGAGGTGGGAAAAAGTAGTAGCGAGCGATGGACAATACTTTGATTAATCTGTTCATTAATTTTGTTTTAAAACAAATGCATATTTGACCACTAAAAACTGACCAAACTAATTCGTACTCCCATAGATAAACTAGATAGGTGGTCTCTCATTACTGTCCTTAATCCAAATTCATTTGGTACAATATGTAATAGTTGGATGATGTTAAGTAATTTTTCACAAATAGATAGTAAGTCCCTCAGACGTGAAAGCACAAAGGGCCCATAAAGGTGACATACGTACCCTCGAATAAAATAAGTAACCTATCAATATCAATACAATATAAGTCTAAAATACAAGGAAAACTAGAATTTTAAGGCTTGTTAGGTTGCCTTGGAGTTTATTCAAGTGGCAAGGACCGAGGACCCCCTAGGGGTAAAAAAACACACCTTTTTAGACATGAAGCTATCGAGTTATAAATCAAAGTTAGTCAAAGACAATCAAAAATAATAAATAAAAATATTTTTTGGAAAATTCATATTGTTGTAACATGATTAAATGACTACAAAATTGCAAATTTCTTCAAAAACTGTAATTATGACCATTTTACCAACGCCCAAAAAAGTAATTGTTTTTCCTATTTTTGACAATTATTATTTGGTGCCCCTCTCCTATTGATCAAATGGTCACAATTATAGTTTTCCAAGGAATTTGTAATTTTGAATTGATTTCATGAAGTTTGATGCGTCGAAGTTGTCGAAAATGAAAAATAGACCATTTAGAGGCCCTAAAGCCCAAAGCTAGTTTTACAAAAATGGGAATTTTCTCAAATTTCTCTAGATTATTGTTTTGAGCGTGTTATACGAAGTTTGATCTGCCACTCGATCGGTTTATATTTAAAAATAAGAATTTGCCACCTAGGAGGCCCTAAGCCCTTTTTCGTACACTTTTGGTAATATAATGAATAATAACAATATATATTTACCGGGGGGATAACTACTTTTAACTTTTATTTATGACTGCCCTGTTGGCTTGATAGGTAGAGCGTCTGCCTATAAACCACAAGGGTATGGGTTCAAATTCGACGATTAAATTAACTTGCGTTTGTCATCTTTGTTGAGAAGTTAAATTACTTCGTGTGCGCTATTATTAATGAATAACAGGGTAAAGGTGATTTCGAACATGAATCGTCAGAGTCATGCTATCATAAATATGCTTGCTGCAAAAACTTAAAGTATGGGATAGAAAGGGTTCGAATGGCGTTCATGTCGTAGAGGCTAGTCAGTTTCCTTTCAGCAAAAATTTAACACAATATGATGGGCTCAAGGAACTGGTAACTCATTAGCATTTATCATTGAATTTGTGGTGGTTCGGAATCCACTATAAGTTGTAGGTCCACTGGTCCTAATAGGGTGCTATAGGCTTTATTATTTTATTTATTACTTTTTTTACAACATTTATCTTACATGTCAAGATTAACCATTTTATACTGATTATCCAACTTTTCTATCTTTCTATATATATATTTATAGAAAGAGAGAAAAATTATGTAATCAGTGGACAAGGCATAGTAGACGAAAATTTAAATTAACTAAATATTCGCTCAATATATCCTCCTTCAATGGTGCCACCCATTGAAAACTTTCTTCAAGAGCTAGTAGAAAAATAATTTTCCTTTCCACAAAAACATCTCAAATATTGACTTTATCTTTAATCGATTCAACATCCCACAGTGTCTCAGTTTCAGCTCTTTTTATCCATAAAAACCCCATCTTGAATATAAATTAATTTGTTTTTGATTGATATTGAAATGGGATCTAGTCTAGTAAAAAAGAGAAGCCGAGTTGGCAACACCCACCCCATATTAAAAGCCATTTCCCAATCACATTTATTATTATGTGTCCACTACAAAAAAGGAGAGATAATTTCTCAAATACATATTAAATTCGATCCCATGGAGTAGAAAAGAAAATATATTCAATTTCCGTTATCCTTTCAGATCGTTTTTCTGCCATTCTTGGTTCTTGGATGCTCATTTTAACATGTTTATTTTTGCCTTTCCCTTCCTTCCCTTTTATTCCCTTAGCCTGGCCATCATCATTCTTTCCCCGACATAAGAAAAATAAATTAATAAATCATATTCCGTTCGTCTGCTTCCGGTGAAAATATTATTTTTATTATTATTATTTGGGAGAAAATTTTGCTGAAATTTACTTTTTTGCGTTTCTTTGGTTTGGAAAATATATTATGAAGTTGTTTTCCGAAAAAAGAAAGTTTTTCTATGGCGAAAATAAAGCACGGGGGTTAACGATCGGTTGATTGTAAACTTGACGCTAAATTATTTATTATTGTTTCGTATTTTCTTTATTATTCTGGAGAGGAGCGAGATTATCCCATTACAACAACAACATTTCAGCATCCACAACAAACAACCTGAAAGCATGACGTGATCCAAGATTTTAATTACCTTTTGATTCCAACGAATTTCGCCCTAAACGTTAATAAATCTCGTGTAATGAACAAGATTCTTAAATTAAATCGCGTGCAAATCAAAGTACAAAACTTAGGAAACCACAAAGTGGATCATATAGCTTTTCTTTTTTATTGTTATGTTTTATGATTGGAACTGGATTTAAAGTTGAACTTTTTGAAGAGGATTAGAAAAGTTTTTGCAAAGTTATCCAATTCGAAACTCCAGGAATGGATGATATTATCCTAAGTTTAGCAGAGGGACTGTTTTTGGGTACATAGCGAAAGCTCAAAATTTGAGCTCTTTCCCATTACTACAATTCAGCAATTCTAGAAGCTTGTGGTACATAGGAGCCCTCAGATTCCAATTTACCAGAGTTAAATCTTTTAAGGAACTGTTCTGGGATACTAATCACAAGATTATGTTTCAAATTTGAGCTTATTCCGATCACTAGAACTCAATAATTCTGGGACTTGCGAATTCATATATGCCCTCAGATCGCGATGTTCCAAGGCCAAACATTTTAGGAAGATTATATTCCAAATTTAATATCATTTCAATCAATAGAACTCAAGATTTCTGGAAAATTCTGGTGAGTTTGTATGAAGGCCCCCAGGAGCGCGTGGACCGATTTGGTCCATCAACGAACTGAACCTTACTTTTGTTGAGAAAAGCCGCCACACAAAATTTCATGGCAAATCGGTTGATATTTGCCCATTTTTTTGCGTTTGGAACAACTTTCTCCGAGAAACCAAAAAATTTCAGATTTTTCTGAATGCATAAGCTTTTCTTTCCCGACATGATGATAAAAAGGAAGAAAAGCTAAACAGAACAGAATGAACACATTTCGTCGTTTCATTTCAGCGCAAACATCCTGAATTAAATATATTATGTTGTGTATAAAATTGGAAACTAATAATGTTGTCTCTTCCAGCTACGAATTTTCTGCGTGACTCTACATCAAAATCAAACTCACAAAAGAAGAAAATTCTCATTTTGCTGGAAATTTTACATTGTATGTTATGTAAACATAATGTTTTTGATGGTTATGTTTCTCTAAATTGTTTTTAGTGTGCTTTCGGTTTGGCTTAAATGGCGACGAGCATACAGCAAAATGCAATAACGTCGAATAGTTGTACAGAGAACAATATTTAATTTAGAAATTTTAGTGAATTGGTTGTTAAATTGTATTAAGGGGAGAAACTTTATCATTACGAAGAATTTTATGCCCGCAATTTTAATGGAAATTGTTTGTTTTTTGATCAACATGGTTTTTGGTATCGGACTTGCAATTGTAATACCATTTCAGCTATATTTTTAGGACATAGATTTGAGAAGTATGATTACGATGTCTGAAGTTTTCGATAGTTAATTTTTGTTGTATATCTAATCTACAGCTTGGTAGCAAACACCGGTGTCAAGCCAAAAATTAAAGGTCACATGCCACCACTGCAGCTTTTGACGCAGCCGCTAACTTTATCAATTGCACCATCGGTACTGGTTTTTGGTTTTGGCAACATGAGTTTTTTTTAAATTAAAAAAAAACCTTATGAAAAATCACCATCTAAAGCTCTCTAGTGACGACATTTTGACATAATTAAGACTCTATCTATCTCACTAATGACACGAATAATTTCATCCTCAAGTTCAGGAATTGACTGTGGTTTATTCTCATAGACCTGGCTTTTCACGTAAGCCCAGATAAAATAATCCAACGGTGCTAAACCATATGATCTTGGTGGCCCATTAACAGCACCATTGCTGCTAATAGCACGTCCGGGAAATTTGGTATGCAATAAAGTGATTGTTTCATTAGCAAAATGAGGTGTAGCCCCATCCTGTTGGAACCAAATGTCCTCTAGATCAATATTCATTAATTCAGGCCACAAAAGTTAGATTATCATCCGACAATATCGATACTTATTGAAATTGACACTTACAGCTTCACCAGCAGAATTTTCAAAGAAGTAAGGTCCAATTACACCACCTGACTATAATGTACACCAAACAGTGACTCGACCTGGGCCTGCAAAGGGTCCCAAAGAGTCATCCCAAAATTTTTAATACGGTATCCAGACTCCCCAGGCCAGAAGGTATCATTTCGTAATTAACGCATCGTAAAAAATTATCCAAATTGGCTCCTTTTTATCGGCTCCTGGATGGGGCTTCTTAGGGGGTTATTCAAATTTTGTATAGCGACTCCCTAACTTTTTAGGCCGATGGGTGTCACAAAGCCAAAAAAATTGGTTCGAATCGACCTATTTTCATCAGTCCCTGGTTGCTCTTAGAGGTCATATTAACTTTTTTAAACCGATTACCAAACTATCAGCCCCCGCTAGGGATTCAGCTAAAAAAATACCCATTGAAAGTAGGAATTTTGAACGATTTATTTTAGTTTATTTTACTATTAATTTTAGTTTTTAAAACTTTTTTTTAGTTCAGGCAGAAATCTAAAAATAAATAGTTTAAAGCATTAAACTATAAATAATAGTGGGTACTCTTTTATTCAATATTTTAGTAAAATGGACTAAAATAATAGCTTGCCGGATTTTTTGTGTGACCCATTTAAATATACGGAACGTATAGGTATACCATAGTAAAAAATAACCCCAATGTCCATCTGTAAAATGTTGAATTTTAATCATATGTATCTTGTCTCGTTCCCGATTTTATGTAACGTTATGTGGATATTAAACCAAAATAGCGGAAATGGCTGACCATTTTTTGGCTCAACAAAACTGTGGTGAGCACACAAACATTATTTAATTTTACTTCAACTTCTAAAAGTGAAAGTCATGCATTTGGTCCGAAAATTAAAATCGCTCAAATCAACTTTAAAACACGTTTTGGACCATTTCCGACCAATATTTGTGGACATCTGACTGTCGGTTGTGCGTGTGTCTATCCGTTTTTCTGACACATTTTCTATGTCTCAAGAAAACTCCTAGAGGGTTTGTCCGATCGAGCTGAAATTTTGGTGCAAGTAGTAGTATTATCAGTAGTATTAAACTACGTGATCGATTTATATGAGAGCCCAATCGGACAAAAGCTTTTTTGGGCTCCCATACAAAAGTTATTTTACCGATAAACACGACATAAATCACACATTTATTAATAAAATCATTTGAAATTTTGGGCAAGATTATTAACTGGTGCCTACCAATTTTTAGCTCATTCGGACAAATTTCATACAAAGTTGAAATTTTTTACCAAAAATGATTATAATAAAATGGAGTGACATCATCAATACTCAATTCGTCCCTTAATGGCACCATTAATTAACAGGAGTGACGTTAGGAGCGGAGATTTAAAAAAAAACTATAGAAGTTAAAGTCATGAAGCTGGATCGCACTGGTTATTTTTTCTCTCTATTTCCAAAGTACTCTTTCCAAACAATTTAAATTTCAAACGTGAAAAGTTTTTAGAGATAACATTTTTTTTATATTATGGAAAAAACTTACCCTTATTAAATGATGCTTACGGTTGAAATCGTTTAGCTTGAAAACTTTGCACCAATATAATGTGTCGTCGCCCTGTGGAAGTTCAACATCCTCGTTTTTCAGTTCTAAAATATTGACGTTCGCATACTTTGGGATGGTGTTTTGATTAGATCTTTGTGTTAAAAATAGTGATTTTGAACCTTTGAACGCTTCAAGCGGATTTGGCAACGTTCCTGGGAGAGTCGATCCTTTTTTTGGTTCCTCGTACGAGTACATAAAAATCACTCGCATTGTGTCATTCTGAAACAAATAAAAAAATAAAATTAATTATCATTTTCTAATTATTCAATATTTTGCTGATAGTTATCAAACAAAACGAATTATTGTTTTTGTTATCGCTGTTTTACAATATTTTCATTTTATGATGATGCAAAACAATATTTTCATGTCCTTTTTTGTTGTTATCGAATGAATTATAGTGCATTATTTGACATTTTTCGAGCGGATTGGGTGTTTTATTGGAGGTGTGGTGCGTAGGGTTGAGAAGAGTATTGAAAATTTACAATGAAAATTTTCAATTTTGTCATTTTTAACAATAAGTAAACTTCATGTGAAATCATTCAATAACCTCTGATCCTCTGAATGAGAAGTTTTCTATCCCTAAAAATTTTCATATGGAAAAAAAATCATTTCAAAAAAAATTTCAATTAGGTATAGCCAAAAATTTGTGACACCTTTTGCCTTTTACAATAACAAATGAAATTAAAATCAAATAACATGTATTTTTGCCTCGGCAGCAAGATAACAACTGATGGCGGTCGTGTCTAAGACGTTCAAAGACGCATAAACGCTGCGAGAGGAAAATTTTATACGCGTAATAACATCTGGCTCTATATAAAAAACACCAAGCCTCGACTATTTAGAAGTCTTGTACTATCCACACTGATGTACGCGAGTGAAACTTGGAAAGTAACTGAATCAGTCACCAATAAAATTCAGACATTTGTCATTCGATGTCTGCGTCAAATTCTCCGGATAAGATGGTCTCGAATGGTTATTAACACTGAATTATGGCATCAATGTGGTATATGACTAGTATGGAAATAGAAATCAGGTGACGTAAATTTGGATGGATCGGCCACGTGCAATGAAGGGGCCCAACGGAGCCCGGGTCAGTAGCAAAAGCAGCTTTGGAGTATTGTCCGTGGGATGGAACCAGATCCAGAGGCAGACCACAAACTTGGCACCACTCCGTCAAATCAGAGTTGGGTATACGCAATGATGAATGGGGTGACGTAATAGCAACCGCAAGGGACCGAATGAAAAGAACTATTGATAGGCCCTTAACTAAGTCAAGTAAGTATTTTTAATAAATTAAATTTCCAAAAAAGTTTAAAAGTTAACAAAGCTAATGTAAAATTTTACAATGAAATAATCAAAAAGTTCATTAAAAGAATGCAAAAATCATCAATAACTGTATTATTGACCAATGCTATCTATCTTCTGGCGAAGCCAGTATTGGTGGATAATAAACATCGTGTTAGGGAAAAAGATAAAGAATGCAAAAATTTAAAAAAGTTTTGCAACAGTTTCCAATGAGAATGCAATTTATCACAACAAGTTGTAAGCTGTCCTTCTTTCAGCTAGTTTTGAAAATTTTAAACTAAAGGAAAGAAAACTCTATTGATGGGATAGACAGAAAATCTAAATATTAGCTTTTTTTTCTTTCTCTCATCATATCTATAGATAGAAAAGAAAAGCTTCTATATACAGTAAAACTTAAAAAAATTGGTTCCTCGCGGGAAAAGCTGCTCCAAATGGTCGGAAACGTGGAAAACCAAAATAAAAATATCGGTGTGTGCGTCTGTCTGTATGTTGATATGTTTGTCTGTTTAGCTGAAATTCTGAGTGTGGAAGCTTTTCTCAACCAAACTAAGGGCGAGTCTGTTAATGGGCCAAATCTGACCACGGGGTCTGGGGGCCCCATACAAACTCATCGGAATTTCTGAAAATCTTGAGTTCTAATGGTCGGAATGAGCTGAA
This sequence comes from Mochlonyx cinctipes, assembly GCA_001014845.1. Classification (NCBI taxonomy): domain Eukaryota; kingdom Metazoa; phylum Arthropoda; class Insecta; order Diptera; family Chaoboridae; genus Mochlonyx; species Mochlonyx cinctipes. Next base: position 15,398 of record JXPH01026645.1, read on the forward strand.
ATTTGAAACATAGTCTAGTGGAAACTATCCAGCAACAGTTTCTAAAAAAGTTTAACCTTGTGTTTGACCTCAGAGAGATCTGTGGGCTCCAGGAACTTCCAAAATTAATAAGGTTTCGGTAAGAATCCGAGAATAGTTCCTAAAAAAATATTGACCCTGAGACATCAAGACCTGAAGGCTCTTTTTACCAGGAAATTCCAAAATTCTTGAGATCTAGTTATTGGAATGAGCTCAAGTTTGGTATAAGAATTTTCTAAGTGCCCAAAACTAGTTCCGATACTGAATTTAGGATTATATCATCCGTTTCTGGTGCTTCTAGATTTTCTTAGAAAACTCTGCAAATAATTTCCCGATCCTCTTCAAAATTTGAACGTATGATCTTTTTCCAAATTTAAATATAAAATAATTAAAACAAGCTATGTAATCAGACTTTAGGTTTCCTTAGATTTTCCTAGATTTTTTTTCTTAAATTTATTGCCAAAATTCTTCGAATTACAGGTTTTCCATAATTTTTCTAGCCCCGCCAATCAACTGATTTCAGATTTTTGCGATATGCAGTATAAAAAATGATTCCAGATCTTCCTTCTCACACTTTTTTGACCATAAAAATTCGCTGTGCTTTTGGGATCAAAATGCAACTGTTCGAAGGGGACTCTTACAGACATTTGAATTTTTGTCTAATCGATCTATCCCACGGTTTGGTTTAACAAAATTTAGGTAAACAAAATCTACCACAGTAAAGTCTTATATTTTCGGAAAGCTGAAAGCCCCCTGAACACAGACAAGTAATCAGAAAAATTGTATAGACTCCTTCTTGCGAGTTATGGCCCCTTAAAGTCCAGGGCGTAAGGCCACATATGTAAAGTGGTCCAAATTAAAAATTTCTTTCACAGGTAGATATAATGGATAAAAAAAGTAAAAAGTATTATTGGATGATTTTTGTATCTTGCACCTTTCTCGAGTTATAGCAATTTCAAAATTGGCAAATTTTGTATGGAAAAATATAAATTTCTATTAAAACTCACCATTTTCAACTGAAATTTTGAATGTTCAATTTCAATTTTTTTCAATTTTTCACCAAAATTTTATTAAACCGAACCGTGATCCTAGTGTCCATTTTTAGAATGTCGTCGTACAAAACAACACCAAGTCTGTGATAATATAGAAAAAATATTTTTGTAGACGCCTAATTTATAGAAAATTATCAAAAACATCATCCATTAAAGCAAAAGTAAAACAGGATAACGATACAAAAGCAAACACTAAAATCTGGTGATCCTTTTATTTATCGTCCAATTAATTTGTTCCATTTTCATTTTAATTTCGTTACACATTTCAAAATTTTATATGCTGAAACAACCCCTTGGTTGGCGAAACGTAGTACAGAAAGAGATCCTTTATAATTACAATTAAACAATCCTTTGAGGAAATAAGGATTATATGACAGAGTTGTATTCGGGAATTTTGGATGAAAAAAAATCAATAAAAAAAGATAATGAATTTTCATGTACAACAATGTTCCCAAATGTCGTGGGTAAGCGTGAAATTGTCCAATTTAATTACAATAAACTTTTTTCCGCAAAACCTCCAAAAAAATTCTCATTTCAGAATTGAAATTGGATTACAAAAATAATATAATGCGAGCGAGAAGGAGGGAGACGAAAAAATATTATTAAATTTGAATATAAATTGAAATTAACATAGAAAATACCCATAAATTGCGATACAAATTACACAAACAACGAAACATAAATTTCAATTTTAAAATGGATTTTCTAAATTAGAGATTTTGCAATTCAATTCAACCCCTATATGAATATGATTTTTCTCTTTTTTCAATTATTAATCAAATATGCGGATTCATTTCAAATTATTTTTCGGTGTTTCTTCTTGTTACAAAAATGCAGAAATTTAAATGGAAGTGGAGGATGGATGGGGTGGGGTAGGGAGAGGGATGTTTTAAATTACTTTTAAAAAGAGAGTATTTAGCNAATTGTAATTTCCATATTTTGATTGATGGATTTCTGTTCAAGCTGTTTCCACTTTTATCAACTTTTGGTCGGCCATCATGAATATAATATGGCCATCATGAATGCAAAATTGTGTTATTTTAATTTACTCTTTTTCTACTCAGTCGACTTTTAGCTGCCTAGTTTATTTTTTTAAGATGAATTCTGGCTTAACTTATGTTTTGATAACGTTGAATAAAAACTCAGTTGGATATAAATTCACAAACTTAAAAGGTGGCAAAGAAATTGTTAGCAGATTTGCTTGTTCGAATATAGCAGCACAAATGAAATAACTGGGTAGCCGATTCTACAGTATTATAATAATAAATATAACAAGGCCTATTGGGACCAGGCGAGTCCTCATATTTCAGAGAACTATCTTATAGTGGATTCTGAACCACCACAACTAATGAGTTACCAGGAGCCCAGCAAGCCGTGTTCAATTTTTATTGCAAGGAAACTGACTTCAGCTCCTTCATTACCATCCATTTCTTTGGCCCAAAGAATATTATTCCATTTAAAATACGATACGTCGAGGCAGTATGATGAGGAATTTTTAACAGATTCCTTTGAATCGAAGTCCAGTACTTTTGTTCTATCCCACACATTTTCTCACAATCTTCAGTAAAATTTCAGTTTTCTCGTTCAAATGCACGATAATTTTAAAACCAATCGTACTTTGCAATAAAATGTTTCATATTGTACACACTTAAAAAAATATTCCGAAATTCGGGAATAAAGACCCGATTTTTCATCTGGTGATTATTTGGGTCGATTTTACCCGAAAACTCAAGAGCAATCAGACCACTCAGGACACTCAGCAGATGAAAAATCGGGTCTTTTCCCGAATATCGGGATTTTATTTTAAGTGTGTACGCTTCGAGTAACGTTTCCAACATTTCAGCTTCATGGCATTTTCAGTTTCAGCTTTCTCCTATTTACCACTGGCATTTATCACTAAGGTTTCATGATCGTATAGGTAATCTACGCTATGAAAAATATCAGGAATTTCTCATAGCTGAGTTCTGGCAACTATATTGCCACAATAAAATTAAAATATTGTATAAATAAAATTTTAGCCGAGACCAAAACTCCAACACAAATCTCTCGTATTATTTTTAATTAGGTGTGTATTCAAACAGTTTTATGTCGAGCTGGATTTTTAGTGCTTGGGAAAGGAATTTTAAGTACAGATTAAATTTGCATTATTTGTAGAATGATGGTTGTTTCCAGACTACTTTAAAAAAAACATGAATATTCCGGACGATAGGATTTTAATACTTTTTTGCGAGAAGAAAGGAATTTTAGGTACAGAACAAATTTTATACTGAAACTGGAATTATTTTGGACAGGGTTTTTCCTATATTTCTTATAGTGCATGTAACATCATCATCCTCATCATCATCAAACTGTTTTCTTATCAAACAAGGTCATAAGTTTCTTACAATCGTCTTCAACAAACCAGTCGATATTAACCGTTGACATACTGAATGGGGTCCCTCAGTTGTCAGAAGCCAATATCTCTGGTGTTTCTTGTTCGATTATCTTGCGAGGATCTCTAATTAAACCTTGGGATGTTGACTACATGATCCAATACTAACCTATAAAATTCCTGATAATTGGTTTACAAAAAAGACAACTGAGGTTTTAAAATTTTGTAAATTACTATCAGTTGAGGCCAACACGATCCGGGTGATACTTTAGTGAAACAAAATAACAGGGTCGCCTTATGGACAATTGTCGTTTTTTGAATATTTCAAGTTTTAAAACTTAGAATTAGCTGAAATTTAAAACATAAACTTTTGGTAAGCTTAAAGAACAGTTCTTAACAAAATTTGATCCTAGGACCCCAAGATCTGGGAACTCCTATGTTCAAAGTATTTCTAGGAATTTCGGGTTCCAATGATCAGGAAGAGCTCAAATTTGGAACATAAGCTTTTGGGATTTACCCAAGAACAGTTCCTAACAAAAATTGATCCTAGGACCCCAAGATCTGGGAGCTACTAAGCACTAGAAATTTCAAGGATACTCAGGTTGTAATGATCAGAATGAGCGCAAATTTGTAACATAAGAATAATTTCTTATAAAATTCTATCCTAGGATCCCGGAATCTAGAAGCTGCTATAGACCAGTTATTTCCAGGAATTTTGGGTTCTATTAATCGGAATGAGCTCAAATTGGGAACATAAACATATGGTAAGTACACAGTTCCTAACAAAATTTGATCCTACTACCCTCGGGATCTAGGAATCTCGGGTTCCAATGATCGGAATGAGCTCAAATTTGAAACATAAGCTTTTAGTAAATACATAAAATCAGTTCCTCACCAAATTTTATCCTAGGACATCGGGATCTGCGGGCTGAAATGCACTTGAAATTTTCAGAAATGTCGGGTTTTAAAGATCGGACTGAGCTCAAAAATGGAACATGAGCTTTCTATTAGTACCCAAAAACACTTACCAACAGGGATTGGGCACTTCTATGGACCAGGAATTTCCAGAAGAAAGGATTATAACGATCAGAATGAGCAAAAATTGGGAATAAGCTTTAAGTGGCTAAGAACAGTTCCTAAGAAAATATAATACTGGGACATTGGGATCAGGAAGTTCCCATTGATCATGATTTTTAAGCAATCTCAAGTTCCAACCGTTATTATGAGCACCAATTTAGAATATAAGTTTTTAGTAGGTTAGTTTCCTAAGAAAATTTCATCCAGGGTATCTTAAATTTCAAAATTTGAAAATTTTATCCTATGATACTTATTTTCTAAATTAGAGCTCATTATCATTATCATTATTTGAACTTGAGATTTCTGAAAAATGCTGGTAAGTGTGAATTTCTTGATCCCCAGGTTACAGAATAAAATTTTCATTGGAACTGTTCTGAGACACTAAATAAAAGCTTAATTTTGAGCTCATTGGAACGTGAGGTTTGTATTTATTCTAGGTTCACCCCGAGATCACGAGGATCTAAGATAAAGTTTTCTCAAGAATTCTGGAAGTTCCTAGTACCAAACAAACAATATCTTATTTGTTTAAATAAACAAACAGAAAAACCAAGGAGCCCTTAGATGCCGTTGCACTAGGGTCAAACTTTTTCAAGGGTTGTTTTTGGATGCTTACCAAAAGCTTACATTCCATATTTGAGCTCATTCCGTTTAAGAGAACTCGAGAATTCTGGAGGTTCTGGTACATAGGAGCACCCAGATCCCGATGTCCCAGGGTTAAAATTTTTCAGGAACTAATCTTGCATACACTATAAAAAATATTGGAAAAACCCTTTCCAAAATAATTCCAGTTTCAGTATAAAACCATCATTCAATCATGTAAAATTTATTCTGTACCGAAAATTCCTTTCTATTCGCGAAAAAACCTTAAAATCCCATGTTTACAAAAATTCGTTCTGAAAATTCATGCTTTTTTCAAATAGACTGGAAAAACCATCTTTATATAATGCAAATTTAATCTGTACCAAAAATTCCTGTCCCAAGCATTAAAACCCCGCTCGACAAAAAAAAATTCAAAAACACACATAATGAAAAATGTGTCTACGTGTTAACGGAGTAACAACACAGGCATCTGTAGCACAGTGGTAGTGCGCTTGCTTCGTATACGAGAGATCTTTTGTTCGAATCGCGATCTCAGCATACATTTTATTTATAAAATCTTTTAATTTTATTTAACCAAATTTTCATGTCGTCTGGAAATTTGCAGTCTTCAGTACTGGCACAATAGTTGNGCCCAAAAGCTTATATTACAAATTTTACTTCCATCCGATTACTAGAGCTCAAAATTTCTGAAAATTTCTGATAATTTTTATGGAGGCCCCCAGACCCCGTTAACGAACTCATCTTTATTTGTGTTGAGGAAAGCCTCCAGACAAAATTTCAGACAAATCAGTTGTGAATTAGGTGAGTTATTGAGGACAAAGACAGACAGACAGACAGACAGACAGCAGACAACAGACAGCCAGACACACACAGACTTTTTTTTTGTTTGTTCACGTTTTAGTCCATTTGGAGAGGAATTGTAATTCTTCTTCTGCCATGGTTCTGTTTGTGTGACTGATCGCCGCATGGTCAGAACTATGGCTAAATTTGATGAAAGGTTGCAGTCCACCACAA
>JXPH01026671.1:8659-21787 GCA_001014845.1 Mochlonyx cinctipes
ACTTGTATTTTTCGTTTTATATAACAGTACATGTTCTAAATATGTTGTATTTAGTTCTGCTATAGATCGATTTATTATTATATTATAGATCGAGCGCCATATATGATTAAGGACGATGAAAGCATCACGCCTTTTTTTATCCTGGTTCCAACATCTTTAGCTGCACCACCGTCTTCACTAACAATACTCCCTAGATACTGGAAGGGTTGTTGGCGAGCATTAGAAAGATTGGAGTCTGCATTTATGCGCAGTTTTTTCGTCTTGCTAACGTTGATTTTCAGCCCAACTTTAGCAGGCTCTCGTTCTAGGTCGTTCACTTTATATTGCATGTCCACTAGCTTATGTGCCAGCTCACATTTATCGTCAGCAAAATCTAGTGACTCCAATCTCTCTTGCGGTACGAGGAGGTTCCAAATGATTACTCGTGGCTTGTTTCTTGTTGCTCGTATCACCACTTCATCTAGAACAACACGAAACAGCAGCGGCGACAATAAACAGCCTTGTCTGGCACCCNCTCATAACTCTAGCGTATTAGGGATATGATTTTATTAGGTACACCCAAGTTTTCCAATTCAGCTCATATGCATTCTCTATTTAAGGAATCGAATGCTTTTTCGTAATCGATGAACAGGAGACACAATGGGAAGCGCATCTCGACTGATTGCTCTATGATGATTCGTAAGGTGTTGATTTGATCGATGCAGGACTTCTGGGCTGTGAAACCAGAACGAAGCAATTGTCTATCATCTCTACTATACGCCCCAGAATTATCCTAGAAAACACTTTCATTATGTTACAAAGGATATTAATGCCCCACCAAATTGTTACAATCAGTTAAATTTCTTTTCGTCGGCAATTTCACAATAATGCCTTCTTGCCAGTCCTGAGGAAATGGGTTTGAATGGATTGAGGTAATCCAGAGACTTGGAGATCGAGTAGTAGAATGATTTTAAGTAATTTAATTATTAACCTTTCGGATCCATCAAATCATCCTAGAAGTCGATCTCCACCAAGTCTACGAATTTTGAAGGTTCAATCCCCTAAAATCCGGTGACCTCTCCAGACCTTTTTTTCGATTGCTCGCTCTGTCTATATCATCAATTTAAATTAAAGATCGTATCGCAAGAAATACAGAAACTCGTTCCAATTTAAATATTTATTTTTTATTACAGTCAATTCCGACGTCAATAAAAATCCAATTTGCATTTTAAGAAAAAAATATTGATCAAAATACTGGACCCAACGATAAACAATCGTCGGTTCAATTATTTTCATGCATTTTTTTACAACACCAAAATGCATATTTCTATATTTAGGGTATGAAATATTTGAAATATTCATTTCCATTTCAACTTCATCAGCGTCTGGCGTTTTGTTCTTCACTTCATTATGGATATCTTTTTACATTATCGTCAACAAAGAGATTATTAATGTTAGTGTTGTCTTCTGTCATACAATTCATTATAGACTTCTGGAAATGGAGTTTTTAAAAAGCTGAATAGGCAGATTTTTTCCATCGACCTATAATAGAGCATCAGGTTCAATTCTTGTCTGTAATCGATCAAAAACTGCTGTAAGCTCTCCTCTTATGAACTGTTAAATGCGTGAATTTTTAGAAAAAGTTGCAGAGGAGCTGAATCCCAACTTACGCATACACCTTCAGTCCCTAGTGTGATGGCTCACTCGGTGCCAGAGTACTCTGTTTCATCACCCAGGTGGCTTGATCGATAGAGCTTCAACCGATCAACTACTACTATCAATCCAGAGGGGGCAGGTTCAGATCCCACATGTGACGATTAATTTACTTTGTTTTTTCAGCGTTGTCGATATGATAAATTTCTTTGTTGGGCTAAATTTTGCATCAATAATGAATTATGTAACATTAGAGCCATGCTTTAAAAGTATATGTACTTGAACAACACACAACCATATGTGATATAAGTACCAGATAGAAGGCGTTTGAATGGAGTTCATGTCGCATAAGGTTAGTCAGTTTTCTTGCAGTAAAAATAGAACGTGATGTTTCCTGGAGAAGTACAGATTTGCTAACGAACTGTTATGGTATTTTGTTAGATTAAGCGTTGCAGCGGTTCGGAATGCACTATAAATTGTAGTTTTACAATATTGTGCTTTGCACTCTCATTTCCAATATACCGACCCTATCCGATCCTAGTTTGGCACATTCGGGTTGAATTGAGGCCTCTCTACCTGTGATGATAATCTCATCCCTCCCTCGGCAATAGCCGATAATTCATCATGCATCACTCTGCTTCGAACTTAGTCTAGTGGTGCAATACATTATGGGTAGCTCCATGTTTCTGTAATAATCAAGCAACCACTATTCTAATACTAGGCTCTTTTAACATTAGCTCTAGCATGACATGCAACGCATTCTATGTAACATTTGGTGAACTTTTGTGTCGCTTTCTGATTTGATTGGAATGTGCAGTTAGCGCCATTACAAAATGTAAACAAAGAACGATATCAGCGCTATTACAGTGATGTTCAACCATTTTTATTTTGCCGGCTTACTCTGGAGTGCAGAGACCTCTATAAGTGGAAGGAAGGTTAAAATAATGATCTGTGCGCCGACCATAAGCGGAGAATTTCACTCAATAAAAGAAGCTTACCAAACAGGCATCCAACCTGGAGAAAAGTGGTTGAAATAGTAATCAGCGTGGCTTTCTACTATCCTTGTCTTCTCTTCCTCCTTGTTTCCTTTTCATCAGCATCTCCTTGCACTGATCACTATCTTCTCATTCTCAGGAAAAACCTTGATTTTCTTCGAAAACATTCGAACGCGTTTTTCAACGTGACCGTTCAGTTCCGTAGTAGCATGAAGAAAAAACTCTTCATCATCTCAATATTATCCTTCGTTTGTCGCAATCAACAATCCCCTCTGCATGCCTAGACCCGACACCAGCTGCAACGTTTAAGGTAACGTTTCTTAAAACTATGTGACTTCCGGATACCATCAGACACTGAATTGCATTGTTTGCGACGTCTAACATACACTTACAGACACCAGTTAGTTTCTTTGCACCAAAAATTGAACACAACTTGATGGGCTCAATGAACTGGTGACTCATTAACATAACCATTCAAGTTGTGGTGGTTCGGAATCTACTATTAGCTGTAAGTCCACTAATAACTTAAATTTTTTCTGATGTATGACAATTCGCCTAGTCCCCCTAGGCCCTAGGGTACTATAGGCCTTATTTAATTACTGTGTAGTAAAAAATCTTTAGAATTAAATGAAACTAAAATGGTTGCTAAATGATAAAACTATCCAGAGTTATTAATGAACTTCAATTACAATATATTTTAATTACCGTCTTGATAATAGTGATAGTGAAAGGTAAAAAGTTTAAAAAAATAACTTTACATACTTTGTACACAATATGTTACAAAGGTTTGAGAAAAATTCGATTTGTCGATTCCATCAAAACGTCTTTAATTAAAATAATGTAGATAAAATTTAAAATTCAATTAAAAACATAAATTTTTGTTTAAAAAAAACGTTTTACGTGATGGTGTGAAAGTCTGTTAAATCTCGAGAACACCATAATTTATAATTGGAAATTTTAAGTCAAGTAGCATAAGATATGAAATCATAAAAAGTCGTGTTTGTTTTGTAACGCTTTTCACATAATTATGTATTTAAATGTATCAATCATTGTTTATATATTTTGTTTGTTTTCTAGTTTTGATAATATGAAAGAAGAGTGTTACTTTTATGCTACATATTATGATTTTTCCACTTTTCACGTGTTTGTTGTATATGTTTGCGAACCCGTTAAACGGGTTCAATAGTCAAATCAACAGCGGATCCACTTATGGCTGTTTGAAAATGTAGCTCTGCTGATGTGAGCTGTGATGAACAGGTTCATGTTTGATTGACTATCTATCTATCGATGCAATAATATAAAATGAATTACATTCTTTTATCAAGATTAGATTCAAACAGACTTTATTATGATTGATTCGACTTTTTTATGATGAGGTAGCGAATTTATACGATTCTGTTTTTTATCGTGACCATCGACAATCACAAATATTTGAATGGTATTAATTTCCGATTCACATAATGTGAGGTTTATAGATTAGAGCTTTCGTAATTTATAGGCCATTATAAAAATTGTATGGATTTGATTTGTTTTCTTGGTATTCGCCTGAAGATTTTTATCATTCTATAAAAACGAGGTTTATTTACTTTAGTTTAACCATCACCATTCACACAATATATTTGGTTTTGGCTCTTGAACTTGAATATTTTCTATCGGTATTTGTATAATGGGCTAGTAGTTTTGCAGACAGTTTAGTATACCATAACTGGGGACACTGGTGTTCTAATATAATAACTAACCAAACTGATACTTCAATAAGCATTCATTAAAGAGACCACCAAGGCTATTGGAAGCATGGAGAAGTATCGGGGCTCTTAGAACTAATAACTATTAACTTAATGTATAGTTGGAATTACTAAGAACTATAACAATATCAATAGTACCACTCCAGTACCTAGAAATATCGAAAACTAATAGAACAATTCTCTTGGTTCCATCTAAAGAGTGCTTTGTAAATTTGTTATTTCTATACTGAAACTCTTGGAAACACCAGTCGAGATACCAGTACCACCTTTTTGAGACTAGCAAAAAAAACTTTCAAAAGCACGAAAAACATTTTAAACTTACTTATGGGCCTATGGTACCAGGGGGACACAGCCGATCAATAGTTCTATTTCATCTCATTTGGTCCCTAGCGGTTCTATTACGTCACCCCAATCATCGTTGCGTACACCCAACTCTGACTTGACGGAACGGCGTCAAGTTTGGCCTCTGGATCAGGTTCCTTCCCGAATGCAATACTTTAAACTTTTTAAGCTACTGATCCGGGCTCCGTTGGTCCCCTTCGTAGCACGTGGCCGATCCATCTAAGTTTACGTCGGCTGATTTCTATCTCTCATCCTCATACCGTGTTAAAACATTTCAAAACGAGACTCTAATCTTGGGGCTATGAATTCGATTCGAGCCCCACGTCGGGCGCCACAGGGCTCTGTAGCAAAGAAAATATAATATAAACTCTAAGGGCCGTAGTCACCAGTTCACATTATATTAGTAACTGATTTTGTTTTCGCAATATCTCATGAAACATCTACAACATTTATGACAACGAGTCCTTGTCTAACCCCACGTCGGGCGCCACAGGGGGTCTGTAACAAAGAAAATATAATATAAACTCTTAAGTAGAGTTCTCTACTAGATCATGTTAAAATAGTAACTGATTTTGTTTTCGCAATATCTCTTGGAACATCTAGAACATCTATGACAACGAGTATTTTTCTAACCTCCTAGTTAGTTCTAAGGCTCTCCATTAATTTTGACCAACTCATGGCTAGACCTGATGATCTTGTCATTTTTCATTGATATTCAAAACGAACTGTTTTTGACGATCATGACCACTGACTGTATAGTGATTTAACTAATTTATCATTGGTATCATTGTCCATCAACATTTTTCCTGTGATGACTTTGGGTAGCTTATCTTGTACAGTTCCCGTAGAGAGTTGTTGGTTTTGATCTTACTAACGACGGCTTTAAATTACAAATTAGTTATGATATAGTTAGTTAATTTTTAGAGGAACTTACTTTATATTTTATTTATTAATGGAATTAATCTTACGCCTATAAGCATCAACCGCCACTTGTGTTTCCACCTTCTACGGCAAAGCTTTGTTTATTACTTTACTTAATTTCATCTTTCACTTAAAAATTTAGGATTCGATTGCGGAGTTCATGATAAATATTGTAATACACTTATTGAGATCAATATTTCCTTAACTTCAGTGCATAAAAGATATCCGGTGGTGTATTTTTAGTAACAAAAGCAAGCATCAATGGTGCTTTTATTTTTTCAAAAAGTAGACAGTTGAAGAGAATGTGGTTTGCATGAACAATTTGAGCTTTAACAATGAAAGCAGGAGATTAAATAAAGGCATTTCTGAATGGATGCAAAAAAATGAGATAAAATGCAGTCAACAATTTAACCGTAATTAAAACTCTGTTGATGCTTATGGACGTTAGTTTGGCGTGGTCTGCCTCTGGAACGAGTTCCTTCCCGAGGGAAGTACTCCAAAGCTTCTTTTGCTACTGATCCGGGTTCCGTTGGACCTCGTCGTAGCATGTGGCTGATCCATCCATCCACTCGTCATACCTAATTGCTGTCACAATTCAATGTTAGTAATTAACGTTCGAGGCCATCTTATCCGAAGCATTTGACGCAGACATCGATTGATAAATGTCAGAATTTTATTGGTGGCTGATTCAGTCTCTTTCCAAGTCTCGGACGCGTACAGCAGTGTGAATAGTACAAGATTTCTAAATAGTCGAAGCTTGGAGTTTTCTAAAATGTTATTTAGCGCATAAATTTTCCTCTTGCAGTGTTGATGAGGCTTTGAACGTCTTTGTCGACTACCATTAGTTGTTATCTTGCTGTGAGTAAGTAAGTAAATTTCTTGACAAAATCGCCAGTGCTATATTTTTTTATTGTTTACAGCGAGGCACTTTATCTTTTCGACGTTGATCTTCAAGCCAACCTTCTTTCCTTCATGGGAAAGGTATTTGATTTTGCCTTCTATATCTTTCTTTTTGTGAGATAGCATAGCCAGGTATTTAGCGAAGTCCATATCTTCTAGACGATCATCCACATCCATATTTTCTATTTTATGCCACGCTTCCCTATATCAAATGCTTTGCGCATCATATCATCCAACACAAACAGGAACACCAAAGGGGACAGAAAGCTTCCTTGTCGAACACCATTCTTCACGGGAATAGGGTCGGTTAGCCTATTCTGCTTTAGCAGATCAAAACCTTTCTGAAAGTCAACGATAACTACGTCGGTTCCACTCGATACACTCCTCGATAATGATTCTGAGCGTATTTATTAGGTTGACACAGGAGACGTGCTTTCGAAAGCCTGCCTGCTGATTTATCAACATCTAAAACTGATATATTGTGAAAAAACAAGACAATTAAGTTCTCGGTTGTCTCAAACAAGAAGGTTTTGTTTCTTTCAAACATGTTTTAAGCAACCTGAACCTGAAATAACCGCAAAACGCTCATAAAATTCTTTTTCCCTAAAGATACCTTTTCATAAACTATATTGGCATTCAACACAACAATATGATGTCTACAAAATAGAAAAACACTAATGACTAAAATTTAGATAAAAACTTCCATTTGGCAGATATACACAAATATGCTTTATATGCTATTTCCAAAGCTAATCTAAAATATTTTATCTCGAAAAAACATTTTTTTCTATCCAAACCAACTTCCGCTTTTTAGAAAAAGTAAAAAACGTGTTTTTCGCAATTATCTGTATTTTTATCTTAAAAACGGAACCACACAATCATACAAAATGTGGCGCCTGCCTCTCTGTGGCCAATCTGCTTCGTCACAAAGATATTTATTTATTTATATTGTATTCTTAAGGCAAAAAAGCAGATGCGTTGTGTTTTGCGAGAAAAACTGGAAATTAATCTTGTGTTAAATTAATAATATTTTATTTTGCAAAAAAAACTATATGACGTCTGATATAAACAAAGTACACCTCTTAAATCTAGCTCATGTATCTTTCTCTTCATCTAAATCTTATACACTATGTTTGCATGTCTATTGAAATTATAAAAAAAAAAATTGATGCAAGCAAGTAATATTATTAACAGTTAAAGAAGAAGCCAAATAGAGTTAATAATGATTGTTATTAAACTCTGGTTTACGTGGTGGTTTTGCATGTGTAGATTTATCGTCTAGCCTAGACCATCGACATGCAGACAAGCTAATCCCAACTTTAATCCACTAGATCGCTTTTTAGGTTTGTAATCATGTATGTAAAAGTGTTATAATGATTGAGCTAATTAACCATAATTTCTCTCAGCTGAAGTGCATCTTCTCGCACACTGAAACATTAAGCCTTGAAGTGTTCAAGAACCCTTTCTTTTCATGGTATACATACAAGAACGGATATATTTATAACTTTTCATTCATTTACGTACTCGCATCTCTCGACAAAAAATTAAAAATTCACTTCACGACAAAGGATGTTCAAAAATAAATAAATAAAAAAGGCATACAATTTTACTTACAAGATGAATATTTAATTGAGTTATGAAAACATAAAATTTTTAATCTCTTTTTTTGAGAGGAAAAAGTAATGTTCTTTTTGGGATGTTTGCTGCTGTTATACTTAATAAGAAAGAGTTGAGAGGAAGTGCTTTGTTTTCTTAAAAACAGCACCAAAATTTTAGAATTGAAAAAATAATGAAATATTTCAAGAAAGACTGGGATGTTTTATCTTATAAGATATTTTTAAAAACGTTGAACGTACCAGGAGGGAGGCAATTACAAGTGATGACTTCCTTTTAGTTCAAAGAATTCTAGCGTCGACTGGACGCAACAACAACCTTGGCACGAGCGAAATACATGAAAAGTCATATCCATCTTGAACTAATGCATAAGAACCATTTGATACCACTTAAGAACTATTTGAATGGTATTTTCAGGGTCAAGTATGAAGTTGATTATGCTTTTACAATCCTAATACACTGAAAAGCTGGGGCACTCTAACCCTAAAAGGTTCAGAGGTGGAACCCTCGATTTGAATTTGTTGAACCTTAAATAAGAGTTCAAATTAGCCAAAAAGAGTTAATTTAATCTTTTTTATGGTTAATCGAACTCTAAAAAAGTGTTCACTCGAACCTTAAATGAAGTAAGTTCATTCAGAACAAAGTTTGGTGACACAGCTGACGACCCGTAGACCATTGTTGAACGGAAAATGAGTACAGGTGATGCCCGTAAGCGGAAAATGTCAGTTGATTTCACTGACTTTTCAACAGTTCTACGACATTATGCATTATTACCAATACACACGCAAACATTTTCTAACAGCACTGGTGACACCAGTGAATTTAACGGATCAACACTCGTCAAATCAAGGGGTTTGCTTCAGTGAAATCAATGGTTCTTTGTCCGTGCACTAGTGTTCAACGGACGCGCATCCGTTAAATTGACGAGTGAAGCCCGTTGGCTACTGGTCTACTGACGACATGCGTCAAAGCAACTGGTTTTAGTGTTTTTATGTTTTTTAGAATATGCCCGTTTACGTCACCTGTCGGGTAAACAACAAATCGGAATATATTTCCTGTATTATTTTATGTACATATGCATCAATAAGAAAATATTTTTTATGTACGACTTGAAGGGTTTTGAGTTCAGATTTCTTTTAGAGCTGATAAGATGAAAATAGACTTTTAAAACCTTCTCATCTCCAAAGCACGACAACCGTCCAACTGCCGGGTGAAGCCTGTAGACCAAATCAACTGCTTTTTAGTTGGTATTTTCATAATAAAATTAAAACATTGGATAATTCCCGTCGATTTGAGGGGTGAAAATCCGTGAACGAGTGGTGCACTGACGCACACCCACCAATTTTACGGGTGAAGGCTGTTGGCTAGCGGTTTACAGACGACGCCTGTCAAATCTGGTGGCTTTTGTTTGGCGTTTTTATAAGAAAATTCATTCGTACTATAACACCCGTTGAATGTACTGCACTTGGCACAAAGTGCACCGTTTTTCGTCATGAAATTGACGGTTTACGATTTTGAGTATAGATTTTACTAAAATTTTGGCTACTTTGAACCTAGAAAGTGTTTATCAGACTTAGTGTGTATGAGTTTTCGCTCCTGGAATAAAGAAGAAAACAAAAGAAGTTGGAGTTTTTAGCCAGATCACAACGATCCACCTAGAACTAAGAAAACGTAACTCTTAGAACCATCAAGAGCTATCTATCTACTAAAGCGCCTGGATCTGATAACCTTGCATTGATTATTTATTCAATATTGACAGGAGTTAATTGACGAGCGATGAGCAATTTTTTGCAAATATCTCAGAAGAGAAAGAAGTGGAGGTTTATGTTCTTGCTTCATGGCTTAGTGGTAGTGATCGCGTCTTTTATACGGATGGTTTTGGTTCGAATCTCACCCCGACCGAGGAAGTTATCAGGATATATATAAAATTCTGATGGTGGATGAGCAGAAGAAGATTGAAAAAATGTCAAGAGCGTCAAAACAACTTAAAAAAGGGAGCAAAATCCACCGGAAAGCTCACATAAAAATGGACGTATAGAATAATTTCTTCCAAGATCCTGAGACTACAAAACTAGATGACATGGATTTTGCAGATTGGGTGATCGCAAATGACGAATGCGCCAATGTAAATGCTGCATTTCAACCCTTATCCGAAAAGCAAAGGAAGCTTCCTTCTGTAAATTAGTCTAGGATATATTGCATCAAAATGCAATCACTGTCAAAGGTTGAGAACTGCCTGAATTAAAATCTCTGTTTCTATGATTGTATTGAGAGTCTACTCGAAGAGTCCAGTGAAATTTTATTAGTGTGACACTAACCATATTTTGAGCTGATCCAGCAAGTTTTAGTTGGATGTACGCAACGAGGATTGGGGTGACGATCCATTGACTGTAGATTTAGATGACCGGCTGATACTTTAAGATCTGCCTAAAACACGTAGAAACAATATTTTTTATGATAGCACCGTTGTAATACTCAAAATTATTTCTAATCAACATAAAAACTTTATTTTCTTCAACATTTGCAACATTTTCCCTGAAAAAAGCTGATTTATAAATCCATAATAACAGTTTATAAAAAAATATTATTCCGTCCGGAAGCCATAACTTTAGCACTAAAAGACAGTCCTTTTAAAATTTATTATCGTAAAAATAATGAAAAAAAAAAAAATCTTTGTATCGTCTCCTCCCATCGAATCCAGATAAAAAAGGTCGTAAATCAAGACTCACAAGCCTTGTTTACAACTTGCTCAGAGTTTATTTGTTGCATTTGGCTTAATTGCAATTACAAACAAGAAAGAAACCTCATTAAAATTAAATCTTTTGTAAAGCGATTTTTTTAGATAAACTTTTTGCCCTTTTTTCGCCTTGGAAACGACAATAAATTTATTTTTTTCATCTTTATGTTTCCAGATCAAAAACAGAAGATGAATGGACAAATCTACGAAATCAACACAAACGGTGATATACTGTCACAAAACCAACAGAAAGGATGGTGGACGATCGGGCTAATAAACGGCCAGTTCAAATACATGACAGCCGAAACATTTGGATTTAAATTGAACGCAAACGGCGCCAGTTTAAAAAAGAAACAGTTATGGACATTAGAGCCATCGTCCACAGGAGAAAGTGAGTACTTTTTTAACGAATTTTACTGCATGCCAGCTATTGGGTATTTTCAGGGTACTTTACCCTATCTAGAACTTGAACAATGACAATTCAGAAATAAATAAAATCATTAAAAATTAATTTGCACATACGATGGCGCGCGGCTGAAGTTTTAGCGGCGGCGGCGGCACAATGTAATTAACGCGAGAGTAGAGATCGCAGAATCAAGATTTCAACATTTATCATGAGCATTTGAGCATTTGTGTTGAATAAATACGATTTTATTTTTTCTTTTTACATTTCAAGATTATAATTAATGGAAACGATTCGTACGAATTGTAGATTATAAGGTAAGCGTGCTTTCTTGACCGTGATATTGTACCGTATTTATACATATCGGATATTGTACGTACACATCTCGATCACTACTTTATTACATTACCAGAATAGGGAGAAAGATTATCGCATATGGACATTGCAATGCTATTAGCATAATTGACGTTATCTGATGCTGATGGCTCATCATCCATATGTACACGGGGAAAAGTAGGAAACCACAAAGTGGATTATATAGCTGTTCTTTCTTTATTTTATATTTTATTAGAGAAACTGGATTCAGACTTAGACAAAGATCATATGTAGAACTTTTGAAGAGGATCGGAAAAGTATACAGAGTTACCCAAGAAAGTTCGGTAATTGGAAGTATCAGGAATGGATGATATTNGAACTTTTGAAGAGGATCGGAAAAGTATACAGAGTTACCCAAGAAAGTTCGGTAATTGGAAGTATCAGGAATGGATGATATTATTCCAAATTTAGCGTTGGAACTGTTTTTGGATACTTACCAAAAGCTTATACTCCAAATTTTAGCTCATTCAGAGCCCTAGAACTCAATAATCCTGGAAGTTCTTGGTACGCAGGAGCTCCCAGATCCCGATATTTTTGAGTCAAACTATTTTGGAACTGTTCTTGGCTATCAAAAGCTTATATTCCAAAAAATAGCTCATTCCGATCACTACAATTCAATAATTCTTGAAGTTCCTGGTACACAGGAGCCCCCAGATCCTGATGTCCCAATGTCAAACTTTTTTAGGAACTGTTCTTGGACAAACTTATATTCCAAGTTTGAGCCTATTCTGAGCATTAGAACTCAATATTTCTGGAAAATTCTGGTAAGTAAGGGCCCTAAGACATCCTTACTTTTGTTGAGAAAAGCCTTCACACAAAATTTCAGTATGCGAGTTATCGAGGACACACACGACAGACAGACACACAGACTTTTTTTTGGTTTTTATCACGTTTCAGACCTTTTGACCAGAAATTTTGAGTTCTAATGATCGGAATGAGCTCAAATTTGGAACATAATCTTGTGGTATATACCCAAAACAGTTCTTAAAAACGTTTGACGCTAGGGCATCGGGATCTGAGGGCTACTTGGTACCAAGA
This sequence comes from Mochlonyx cinctipes, assembly GCA_001014845.1. NCBI lineage: Eukaryota > Metazoa > Arthropoda > Insecta > Diptera > Chaoboridae > Mochlonyx > Mochlonyx cinctipes. The sequence goes on from JXPH01026671.1 coordinate 21,362, forward strand.
ACTACCAGCATTCTTGAGTTCTAGTGATCGGAATTATCTCAAATTTGAAATATAAGCTTTTAGTAAGTATCCAAGATCAGTTCCTAAAAAAGTTTGACCCTGGGACATCTGAAGGCTTCTAGGTACCGGCTAGTTCTAGAATTCTTGTGTTCTAGTGATCGTTCTTGGATAGCTCTGTAAATACTTTTCTGATCCTCTTCAAAATTTGCACATATCATCTTTGTCGAAGTCTATATCCGGTTCTTAAGAATACAAAAGCTTTCCTTTTCTGTCTATAGATATGATAAAAGAAAAGCTAACACTATATACTTGGACGACCGGGTGGTTGAGTGGTTAGCACGCTAGCCTGTCATCCACTAGGTTGCGGGTTCGATTCCCGTACCTGCTCTGTGTTTATTTGAATTAGATATATTGATTTTCAGTTTG
>JXPH01026674.1:0-11884 GCA_001014845.1 Mochlonyx cinctipes
ACAAAAATTCATAATCAATTTAAGAAAAATGTTCATGTTAATTCTACTATATCCCAATTTCCATGGGCGTTAAAAGGTGCTTCGATTGTTGTAGCACCATTACTAGTTCACCAGCTTTGGTTTGATTTGAAGCTCTCAAATTCAGTGNTTGCGCTTTTTAATAGCTATGCTGATAAATAAAAAAAAATCTAGGATAAAAGGGTGCATTATGAGGGGTTTTTATTTATCGGCAAAAAATAACTTTCTTTAACTAAATTCATAATCAATTTAAGAAGAAAAGGGTGCAATAATATTAATTTTACTGTACCGCAATCACTAAAAAAATTCTTTGAAAAAAGGGTGCATTATTTGGGGTGAAAATAAGTTATAAGTTATAAATTTAATATTTTGATTTCGGCCAAATGTCCCAAATATTTTTATTATGATTCAGCCAAATGTCGAAACTCGGAAACAAAATTCGGCCTTAAGGATTCGGTCCCTTTTGGTTTGGCCAAACGGCCTTCGACACCCTTATATGAAATATAGTAATCTTATAATATCCCTCGACAAAATTGAAACGCACTGCCTTGCCGTAAATTCTGCTGAAGTTGTTTGTATTTTATTATTCTCGTTATTCAATCCTTTGTATTATTTTCCCGAAGAGGAAGAGTTTGATGTAAAAGATATGTGTATATTATTGCATCGCATCTCTTTTCTCGATCATTTTAAGAGCGCTTTTGTTGGTACCTTGCTGTCTGGTTTGGCCGCGTTTTTATTATTCTCTTCATTTTATGGTTTCCTTCATTCTCTAAAAAAAATCCAACAAAACATCCGCACACAATGCTGTGTTATTATGTTTATAACAATCAATAAATTTCGGAATTTTAATTTCATACCTTCAAAAAAGTGTTGTAAAGAGAGGAAATTTTAATTTTATGTATATTTACATGAAAGATGAGGCTTTTTTGCATGATTTTCATCAGCGTAATTAACATTCTGTTTTCGAGAGCGTTTTTATGGGCATTTTCAAAGTCAAATTTTTGACTTGTTTTGAAAGTGACATGACAGAGGATGACATATTTATGCTTGGGTTTTTACTTTAAACATTGATGGAGGTGAAGGGGGGTTGGGTTGAAAGACCTTTTGTTGAGTGATAGGTCAAAATTTCCTTTTAATACAAAAAAAATTTATAGTACTTTTGTTCACACAACAAAAATTGGGCTCAATATACCATCCGGTCAAAAGTATACATTTATTGCCAGATTTTTAATAAATTGCTTTTAGCAAATAAAACAACATAATGTTTTCCAAATAAAATAAATTTACAATAAAAATCAAAAGCGAAGAAACAGAATGCATAAATATTAATATTAATAAATAAATGAATAGTCTAATGTATTTTTTTCCATCATTTCTCAAAACTTTTTATATATGAAATCAAAAAATCGAGAGAAGAGAAAAAAACTCAAATCAAAGAGACCGCTCCTACATACCCCATGCTGAGAAAATTTGTACTTTAAAGTCATCACACCTTTTATTATACATGAAATATTCTATCCATCTTTTATTCTTTTTAATATATAGTTTGTACATAATAATATAATAATATGTAGATAAATAAATATTGTGTTTTTAATTTATTTTCAAGCATTATTAGGTATATTTAGTCTTGAGAGGTTTAAGAGGCGCATTTAACAAACAAATTGAATGTCATTTGAATTATTAATGGTGATTGACATCAGGTGTTATGTTTGATCAAAAACTTAATATTTTTTATGAAACGACTTGTAATGGGGTACCCCCGGAGTGATTGGAGATGATTTTTAGTTTGTAGTTTTGTTTAGAGACGTGATTATGTAAATACAATACTTTAATTCCAGACATATAATGTGCTGGGATTTCCGCATAAATTAGCTAATTGGAGGTGAGGCACTTGAGTTAGTTATTACATTTTTTTTGTTAATGAAAATAAGGGGATGGGAATTCACAAAAAAAGTAGTTTCAGCCTAATATTTTCAATTCTTGAAAGTAATAATTCCTAAGAAAGGGATTTTACTTTTCTCTATTGAAAACTTCCTAGTCATAAGTAAAATTAGCTTTATCTAGAAAGTAAAAGTATGTAATAGTAATGGCCATTTATTTTTTCATATTTTCTTTTATTGTTTGGCAAACTATGTCTTGGAAAAATATTGTTAATAATTCCAAACGGCTTCTTCTTATAGTAGAAAAGCTGAATAATAATAATAATAATAATAAGGCCTATAGTACCCTAGAGGGACCAAAAGAGTCCTCATATTTCAAAGTAGTAGTATTTCATTAGTGGACCTACAGCCTATAGTGTATTCCGTACCACAACTTAAATGGTTACGCCATTCCTAATAATAACTCTCCTGTATCTTAAATTCATAATCAAATTAAGAAAAAATAATGTAATATCATTTTATTGTATCCTAATCACTAAAAAACTTCTCTGAAATAAGGTGCATTATGTGGGTTTTTTTTTATTATCAACAAAAAATAACTTTCGTTAACTAAGATCCATGCTCAATTTAAGAAAAAAAAGGTGTATCTACAGGAATATCAATATTACTCTATCCCAATTACTAAAAAATTCTTTGAAAACAGGGTGCATTATGTAGGCCTTTTTAGTTATCGGCATAAAATAACTTTCTTTAGCTAATATTCATAATCAATTTAAGATAAAGGGTGCATTGCGTGCAATAATATTAATTTTAGTATAATTTATCCTAATCACTAAAAACATCCTTTGAGAAAATGGTGCATTAGCGGGGTTTTCTAATTATTGGCAAAAACTGTCTTTCTTTAACTTAATCAATTTCAGGGTGGGTGCATTGTGTGCAATAATATTAATTGTGTTGTATTATAATCACTAAAAAAGCTCTTTGAAGAAGGGTGCATTATGTGGGGTTTTCTAATTATCGGCAAAAATACCTTTTTTTAACTAAAATTATAATCAATTTAAGAAAAAAAGGGTGCATTGTGTGCAATAATATTAATTTTGAAGTATTTTAATCACTTAAAAAAATCTTTGTGTATTATTTAGGGTTTTATAATTAAAAATAAGTTTTTAATTTAAATTGTTTATTTCAGCCAAATGTACGTCCCATTTATGTTTTTGTGATTCGGCCAAATGTCCAAATTAAAAAAAAATCGGCTATATGGACTCGGCCCCTTTTTGTTCGGCCATATGTCCCAATACCGTCCTGGTGCGTCGTCAGTTTTAAACAGATTCTCGAAGTTGTTGAATCGATCTTTTAAAACTTGGAAACCTGTGGTTGATAGGCAGAATCTCTACCGTTCAAGCCACATGAGTATTAGGTAAAGTAAAATTTGACAGCTCTTCTCTTGATTACTGAATTGTTAGCTGTGACGAGAAATGAGAATTTCAGTAGCCAAAATATAAGAAACGTTACAAATTAGTTAACCCATTAGCAATGAACGATTAAAATAGCGCGAATTTGAAAATCTGAATAATATTGTCATAAATCATAAATCAAACTATANGTACAAATTAGTTAACCCATTAGCAATGAAAGATTAAAATAGAGCGAATTTGAAAATCTGATTAATATTGTCATAAATCATAAATCAAACTATAATTAAATTTTACACCATAATTTTCTTTCAGTACCTTATCTATCCAATAGAAACATTTTATGCATCAATATATGAATAAGTTATATCCAAATGCAGTCCACTCCATAATGCATTTTAATCCCTGATAAACAATCTAGTTTAGCATTGTAATGTAATGTTTAAATAATTTTATCAATATTGAATCATTCGTGTGGAACAAATCGGTAACAACATCATAATATTTTCCTCCTCTTCATCATATCGAATAAAAACATAAACTTAATCTCATTATCCGCATTAAACAACAAGCCAAACTCATACTCATGGCCTTTTTTCTTTCATTTTCTGTATAAATTGATCGACATGGAATGGAATTGATTGAATTCAATATTTTATAGGTACTACAAAAATTTTTGTACAAAATATTATTATTTGCTTTGTAAATGATCTTATTTATGATTTATAATATATAATGATACTTTTTGTTGCTAATACATAGATACGAGATGTACAAAGATTTTAATCAGTCTCTGTCATGGCTATTATATAATAAAGAAGATCCATTTTTGGTTTTAAATGAAAAATATATAAAACAAATTTTCAGACACCTATCAACATCCATCTCCATCATTTTTCTATTATTTCAACTACTATTAATTTCCATAAAAATAATTTCAATTTGAATGCAAAATAAAATCTTCAAGAAAGAAGTAAAGAAGCTAGAAGGTAAACCTATCTATATTATGAAAAGATCAACAAACTTAAAATGAAACTGTATATAGAAAAGAGCAAAAATGCATATGAGTAATAGCCGCATAATTCAAATGAAGTGTTAAAGTAGCCAGCAAACAAATTAAAAATTATAATTTTTTCTCCAGTTTTCTAATAATAAAAGCAGAATGTTATTTTTTCTACTGTTTTGGTAAATAAAATAGAAGTATTTTGTCTTCACTAGGACATAAAGCAGTATTTCTTCGTTATATGATCATAACTCAGACATAGGAGTCAACCCTCCAATTTTATACCTCCACATCAGTGTCGTACCATGTGCGCCTATTGTTATAGCTATGTTAAACACACTTTAAGTTATTCCTCGAAATAATATAGTGTTTGAATAAAACTAGTAGTATTATGTCTCCAGAGGGACATAAAACAATATTTCGTTATACTTACGTACTTAAGGGCCTAGGTATCACGGCTTGTGGTTGCTATTACGTCACACCATTCATCGTTGCGTACACCCAACTCTTATCGGAACGGTGCCAAGATTGGTGTGGCCCACCTCTGGATCTGGTTCCTTCACTGGGATAGTGTTCCAAAGCTTCTTTAGCTACTGATCCGGGCTCCGTTGGGTCATATCGTAGCACGTAGCCGATCCATCCAAGTTTACGTCACCTGATTGCTATCTCCATACTGGTGGTCATACCACATTGCTGCCATAATTCAGTGTTAGTAATCGTTCAAGGCCATCTTATCCGAAAGATTTGACGCAGACATCGATAGACAAATGTCTGAATTTTATTGGTGCCTGATTCTGTGACTTTCCAAGTCTCGGTGACGCGCACAACAGTGTGGATAGTACAAGACTTTGAAATAGTCAAAGATTTGTGTTTTTTATATAAGGCCTGATAGCCAGATGTTATTTAGCGGACGTTATAAGTATGATCATAATCCCAGATGTAGGCTCTTTTTCTGTACCTTCGCATTTACCATCGCTCCGGTTGCCTTCGTGACTAAAGTCAGTCCGGCTAATTTGATATAGAAATTTGATTTCAATGACGTTGTCTAGCTTTTTTGTATGCCTCCGTTCTTGACGTCGATCAGGCTTTTTCCCTATGCCTCCGTTGCCACTGTCGTCGCTTCAGCTAATTTGATGTAAGAACTCCGTTTTAATTGTGCTAAAGATCTTATGTTGAAAATTTCAGCAATTTTGAGTACACACTTTCCGAGTTATTACAGAATGTCTGGTATTTAGGAGCACCAGGAATGGACAATTTTCAATTTTAGATAAAAACTATTGTTGGATACTTAGCACAAGCTTTTATTTCATTTTTAACCTTCATTTGACGTCTGATTCCCACTATCACTAAATAAAAAATGTCTGTGCACATTTAATCCCGGACGAAAGTGTTCTGAATTCTTCTGANTAGGAGCACCAGGAATGGGCAATTTTCAATTTTAGATAAAAACTATTGTTGGATACTTAGCACAAGCTTTTATTTCATTTTTAACCTTCATTTGACGTCTGATTCCCACTATCACTAAATAAAAAATGTCTGTGCACATTTAATCCCGGACGAAAGTGTTCTGAATTCTTCTGATAGAATAAAAAACCAAATTTTCGTGAAACATATTTCGTTAAAAATTAAAATTTGAAATCTAGGTTCGCAAAATTTTATTCGAATTTTTTAAACATTTTTAAAATATACCTATATTTATTTTTATCTTAAGTTTCAAGCGCTGATCTGGTCCCTCGGTAAGTCGTCTAATTAAAAGTTCATTGCTTCAATTCTCATCAAAACCCCCTGAGAAACTTTTGTTAATTTGTATTGTATCAGGAGCGGGTCTGGGAGATTACGCAAACGTACAATACATTAGGTCAAAATGTACATTAAGCCAACACCGTACATTAGGCCAACACCGTNACATTTGGCCAAACATACATTAAGCCAACAGTACATTAGGCCACAACTTATATTAGGCCAACAGATTCAGATGCATCAAAGAATATATTTGTACCTTTTTTCTTTACTGTTATGTGGACAGATCTTTCGAAATAGTTTTTATATTTTCCTAAAGAAGGAAATGTTCTATAGAGACCTTCAACTACGGCTTCGCTTAGAAAATAATACAATAATAATAATCGCTTATATTTTTCAGAAAAACGATATTTGGGCAAACTCCGGGGAAACAAGCATCGGGGAAACGAACTTCGGGCAAACGTAGTAGTCCCGATTTGATTTATAAATGTAGGCCCAATGTACGGTTTGGCCTAATCTTCTGTTGACCAATTTTACGGGTCTAATGTACGTTTGGCCTAATGTACGTTTTGGCCTAATGCACGTTTAAGCCTCAAAGTGTTGGCCTAATGTACGTTTGGCCTAATGTACGCTGGCCTAATGCTCGGTTCGAATCAGGAGCACATGAAAAACGAAATTTATCAGTTAACTTTTGAAGTTATCCAAATTTTAAACCGAAAAGTTTGGATGCACAAATTTTGATTATAAAAACTGACTTTTCTGTTTGGATATATTTAGTATGGGGAGCCCAGGCTCTGTGTACGGATTTGATCAATTTTGAATCCTCTCCGAGGTGTAACCAAAAATAAAATTCATTTGTAGTGTCACACAGTTACATAGTTACATACATAATAGAAATTATTTGAAAACGGCAAATTGATTCGTAGTCAGGGATGTCTGACACGTGCTTAGAATACATTTTGGCGAGTTTTTGGTTTTAAGGTGATTCCAATACATTTCTTTCATTGATCAAAGAAATGTACAAAATGCATAGGAAACCACAAAGTAGAGTATAGCTTTTATCAATGATTTGTTAAAATTTTGGAATTTATCGGATAAGAAATTCTCGAGTTAAACAGAAGAGACTGGAATTTGAAGAGAGTCGATTGCATCGCTCCTGGTCGGGTAAGAAGCTGATAGTAGGAATGTTGGTGATGATTAAAATCAATAAACTTTACTTATTTTTGAGTGATTTTAGGACTAGATTCTGAAGTTTAAATTCTAAATAAACGTAACGTAAATTCTAAACTCTTAAATCTTAAGTGTAAGTACTAAAGTAAATTATAAAGTTTGGAGTCTAAAATCTGGAAAAGCTAAGTCTATTTTAGGTCTAAAGCCTGAAGTCTAAATTCGAAAGCCGAAACTTTAATAACAGTATAACTTATTTCTGGTTACAAAAAGGAAAGAATAAAAAGAAATCATTTGTAGGATAAGCGTAAATCCATAATTAATCATGTAATTTATTATTTGATTGTTTTACTTATATTTTAGGGGAAAATAGGGCTACATAACACTGTAACCATAATGAATTAAGCTCTAAGGAATTTTTAATGCAAAAAAAGCTTTAAACAATTTATAAAATGAGCCAATATATATTCTCCAATTCTGTTTTGCTTGGAAATCAATAAAAACAAATGTTATTTTTAAAGATCGTTGAAGAAACTCCCCATTTTCCCTATATCCTTTTTTAAGCTTATTTATTATTATTATTTTTCACATGACATGACACATTGTTTGCTTGAAGGGCTGCTTGTAAATATTTGAACGGTTCTAATCAATATTGGTAAAACATGAAAAAATTATTTTCTGCTTAAAAGTTCGATTTATGAATAAAAAGGTGACGATTAAGGCTACGTCATCAACATCTGCACCTGACACATGTTCAAAAATATTCTAATTTGAATGCTTGATTCTTTCTCGCATTTACTTTTCTACCAAGTCCTCTAAACATTTAGTTTAGTGAAACAGGAGGTTGGTACAATTTATACTATAGTTGCGGCTGTATAGGTGGCAGCGTAAGGTCATTGGGGTGGGCCGTACTTTGCAAATTTGAGAATTTATATTCAAAACAGGACTTAAAAGTAAGTAGCACTCAAAAAAGCAAAAATTTGTTCTAGGACATACACGAAAATTGGATGGATGGATAGATTTGGGGGGTGAGGTGTGCAGTAGGAATTTGTACTGCCTCTCGCACGAAGGCCTCAAAGTGGGCTCATTGTGCTCAACCCCGGTGAAAAACCTGAAAATAAAAGTTATACAAAACTGAAACAAAATAGATATCTGAAACCAAATTAACAAAAAAAAACTAAATAGAGAATTACAAATTAATTTGGCAAATTACAACTCATCAGAAACTTATAGATGACCTTAACACCAATGCTACGAAAACAGTTAGCACTAATGTTAAAGTCTCCGAAAAGTCTTCGACTGAGGTTTGCAAAGTGGTTGCAATTGCAGAAAATGTGAAACGAAGTTTCAGCATCAGCACCACAAAAGCGGCAAAAAGTAGTTTGAACAATGTTCATACTAAAAAGATGGCTGTTTAGTTTACAGTGTCCTGTAATCATTGAAACCATCAAACGCAATTCATTCCTGTCAAGATTTAACAGAAACTTAGAACGCGACTCTATTGGCCGTAACAAATACAATTTTGAGTTACGGCATCCCACAACGGAATTCCAGTAGCTCTCATGTTTGCCAATTGCCCATTCCTTCAAGCGATTGGTGAACCAGTTTTTTAAAATAGGCAAAATAGGCTCCGGGGCAGTTGCAGGCTCAGAGGAGCCCACACGAGCAAGTTCGTCAGACTGTTCGTTGCTCTACACATCACAGTGGCCAGGCACCCAAATCATTGCTGCGAGAAAGCCCCTGCAAAGTCTTCCTGCATTCTAGAGCCAATTTAGACGTTATAGTGTCTGAATTCAGTGCCTTAAGGGCAGCCTGACTATCTGAACAAATAGTGAACACGAAAATTAGTTAGACCTTGAAGTTTCGAGGTCCTAATTTTTTGTCCAAGACCTAAAACTTCAAGATCGATGAGGGTGCAATAGTACTAAAATGTTGTGTATTTCTTAGAACAATATGTTGCTTGTTCTTGAGTGTTGCAATTGGCAAATATTTAGACTTCTACTGAATCGAACTCCTAAGATTTGCAGATGATCACCTCTAACATCGATAGGTGACACGTTTTGTTAAGCAACTGCATTAAGGTTAGCCCAGAATAGCCGACCTCGTCCGCTTTTAAGTCTTAACCCTTCAAAAGTTTCGTCTTGCTATTCTATAGTTCCACAACAATTTTGAGCCCGATCGTATAAAATTTGGAGCGCGCCAACGGCCAAAAACCGTCAAAAAATGAGTTTTTGGAAGATTTACAGACCAACAAAACTAAAAATAATTCTGAACTCTTTTTTTGAACATTAATCACGTAAAATATTTGAAATACATTGAAAAATAATTTCCCTTCTTGTTTTTGTGGATTTGATTTACTCTTATTACGACCAAAAATGTTGAAACAATCAGATGTAGAGTAGATGTATATTTTATAAATATTTTCTGAAATTTTTAGCTTAATCGGTTAAGTTCTACAGATACAGGGCTGGGAACATTCAAACAAACCCCTTGAAATTCAAGAGGCCCTTAACGATATCTTCGGTTTAAGTCATCCGATTAAGCTGAAAATTAGCACATAAGTTTTTTTTAGTACACTCATCAATCTGAAAATCTTGGAGCTCAGTTAGTCAAAGGCTACTATGCGCCTTAGGGCAGAATTTATATTTTTAGAAAATTGCTGATGATTTTTTATTAAAAGCAATTACTGTACACTACTTTCGTGCCTCACTGTAGCTAAAATTATATTGAAAATAAAGCTAAATACAATTTTCATTAAAATAAAACTGAAAAATACACAAAAAATAAGAGAAATAAACACGGAGGAGAGCAAAGGAGAAAAAAATCTCATTATGTATACCAATATTTGTAAGGTAAGCATAAAAATTCATAAAATAAAGAATAACGAGTTGCTTTTTACTCCGCCCCCAAAACATAAAATGTATTTTTGTTAATGTATGAGCAGAAACAATGTGCACTAACACAGGTTTCTATCATTTCAATTTCTCGTTTATTTGTGTGAGAGCCCATTTTAATCTAAACCAAACCGAATGGGGCAGGTATCAAGTACATAAAACGCCTCAAAACTTGTTTAACAGGTTTTTATGAATCAATTTTGGTTTATTTTGTGAACACTTTCTTTATTTTTTATATCAGTCTTAAACGAGCTAGTGAAGTGAACGGAGCTACTCCTTAAATATCTGTGAAATTAATAATTTATTAATTTTAAATTGACAAAATAAAAAGTGAAAAATATAAAAACAATAACAAAACATTTAATCAAATAGACTGTGATTAGTTTGTGATTAGAAACAATAAAAATAAAGTGATTAAAATATGCCAAGACCATCCCGTGAATCGTACGGGGATCAAAAGCCCCCTTATTCGTACATTTCGTTAACAGCGATGGCGATTTGGAGTTCACCAGACAAAATGTTGTCCCTCAACGACATCTACAAATACATAACAGACAAGTTCCCATACTATCGAGCAAACACACAGCGCTGGCAAAATTCCTTGCGCCACAATTTAAGTTTTAACGACTGTTTTATCAAAGTGCCAAGACGTCCGGATCGTCCAGGAAAAGGCGCATACTGGACACTACACCCGAAAGCGTTTGACATGTTCCAAAACGGGTCCCTCTTGAGAAGACGAAGGCGTTTCAAACTACAAAAGAATGACAAAGAGTGTTTAAATGAAGAATTTGCCGCACTAGCCAACATGAACCGATTTTTCATATCTCAAAACCCTCACGATCAATACTATCCAGCAGTTCCTGAAGCGATTAGCCCCAGTATGTCACCAAATATGTTGCAATACCCGCCAATTTCACCGCCGCTAACACCTCCCGAAAGAATCCATTCCGAACCACAAATCGTGACAAAACCAAAACGAGGATTCACTATAGACAGCCTCATGGAACCAGATAGTAAAGATGAAGAGTCCGACGACAGTTCAATACCCGAGCACAGCCCAATGATACCCGCATTCAATCTAAGTCATCACGCATTCCCGCCCTTCATCAACAACATGTCCGCATTCAACGAGTATTCGCACCACCAGCAGGCCGCATTTAGTCAATTAGGGTACGATCTGCCTATCCACCCGCTGCTAATGATGGCGCCACTAAGCAAAATTCCCCCGTACCTACTACAGAACGCTTACCACCATCTCAGGGTGGAGCAGGCGATGGCAATAGCATAAAATATAGTACTTTTATTATTATAACAGTAGTACAATAATAACTTTTTAATGTAAGTAAATTATGTTTTTATTATTATTATTATTTTAGTGTTAAGTTGAACAAGTTGTTGTTTTCAAGAATAATGTATTATATTGTGTAAAAAATAGACTCTATTTTGTTTTTGAACTGAAACCGACGGCTCTTTTCTTTTTTCTTTTTTCCTGAATTTTTTTTTCAAAGTTTTCAGGATTTTTGGAAGGACTTGGTTTTGTTTCTTTGTTGTGGTTTAACTATTGATTTTTATTGCGAGTCATTTGTGGAAACGATGAATTTTTCGAAATAGCTTCAACATATAGTTTTAACGTGATTGGTGCTCTATTAATTGTTGATATTGATGCATTTTTTTAAGAAGTTCTTAGTAGTATAGTATCTTTACATAGCTTTACTGAAATATTTAGAAATTTACAATATTTTATTTTTAATTACTTTTAACAAACAC
>JXPH01026685.1:3803-16360 GCA_001014845.1 Mochlonyx cinctipes
GAACATTCAAGACGATTGAACCAACAGGGGCCAGTGTAGCTTAAAAACAGTTAATTTTGAAGAAAAGTACGAAATTAATATGGTCGGCGCTGCATGACGGTCAATTCAAAAAATTTTGAAAAAAATCAAGGACCAAATGGCAACTTTTTGGGGGCGCATGTTTCTTAATTTCATCGTTTGAAAATCTTCCGTACAACTCCGCTCCACCGTACTTTTCACCCCTGTTATTCAATTACAAAGTTTGTCTTCTATAAGTTTAAAAATCGTATTCTGAATAAACATTCATTATTTTGTTCACTTATTTCTTAAAATATATATAATTAAAAAAAAATGCTTAACAGTTCTTACAATCGACACTTTTGATATGCGAAGGGAGTTTTTTGATATATAAGAAAAAGGAAAAGAAAATTTTCCTTTTTTATTATTATCTTATCTTAATAACATATATATAAATATGTAGATTAAAATTATAATCATACTTCTTTATATTTGATTAGTTTTTAATGACTATCATTCAAATTCAATTGCTCAGCAATTTTATTGTCGCTCTTATTATCAGCCTGAAGATCACCATTCATTTTCATGTAGAGACTACTATCAGGCTTTGGAGGGATTGGTATCGGTGAAGGGTTTGTCGACGTGGATGGCGTTGAGGAGACCGACGAGTCTGCTGATGGGTGTGAAAGATTGTTTAGCTTGTTCGTTTCTTTTGGGCTCCCCAGAATGTTGTCCATTCGATGATAGTGTGGCTTGAATGAGCTACCTGCACGAGCGTAATCTAAATGATCGTATTCAGTTTCAGTATCTAAAAATAGAGATATAGACAATTACTAATAATTGAAGTATAATAATAAAATCGGAATTTAAATCGCTTACATTTTATTATTTATCATCTCTAAACAATTAGACATGTGCAAAATTGGAAATTTGAGATTTAGATTAATAAAAGTTCTTAAACACTAAGCTTAGTAACTGCAATTAAGAAAACTTACCCAAGTCTTTTCCACCATCCTTTTGCTTTATTTCATCGTAAACATGATCTTTCACATTATCGTTATCAATAATGTTGTAAATGTTGGGATTTGTTGCATCTGCCTCAAAATTCTTTTGGCTTTCCGTTAGGTATTCTATCGAGTAAGGATCTTAAAATAATAATAATATTGTCAATTATAACTCATAATTAAAAAGATTTATTTCTTTTACCTTTACTGCTCGCTACGGAATTTGTGTCCGCATACTTGTAACAGTTTGAATTATTTGGTTTCCTCAAGTTATTTTTAATAACTCCGTTTCGTAGTAAAGTTGATACATCTGATCCTGTGGTTGATGGTGGTGGGTAGGCGTAGACAGGGTTGTCGAAATGCCCAGCAGATTCCTGGGACATGTAGCTGACAACATGCTGGAACTCTGCCTTAATGTTTGCTAAACGTCTTCGGTAGAAAAGAATTATGGCGATTACTGATCCCAAGAGGATTAGAGCCAGTACGATGCCCCATGCCATACCAGCATTTGAACCTATAAAATTAACGATAATAGATGAAATATAAGCGAAAAATTAACACAAACATTGATTTAGATAGTCGTCCAACAATACTATGAAAGTGTCCCAATTAAAATATTTTGGATACAAAAAAAAAACATTTAAAACACTGCAAAATTGTGCTTCAAAACCAACAAAAGACAATAGTGGTGAACTAGTAGTCAAAAATTACCTAAATTACTAGTTTTAATACTTGAAGAAAAATTACTATCAAATCTTTCAACATCAGAAGAATTCGAAATATTCATGTGCGAAAAATCGAGATCATCTTCGTATTTCATTTCAGAATCACGAGATTCATTCTCCTGATTGTAATAATTGAAAGTATTTTGTGGGATTGTTGCTGATTCATTTACTTCGTAATCGTAACCTTGCATTAAATTATTAATTTTAAACAATGAATTTAGTTGAAAATTAGATAATTACCTTGTGACTCAGCAATAATGTTATCGTATCTCGGAACAGAACAATCGCTTCCTGTAAATCCTTGACTACAAACGCACCCTAATGCTGCATGGCAAACAAAATTTCCAGACGGACAATTGCACGAATCCATACAATGATTGCCGTAGAAGCCTTCGGGACAAACTTCGTCGCAACGGTTTCCCATCCAGCCTCTATCACAAATGCATTGTCCATCATTTTTCCTGCACCTCGCATTATTACGACACTTGCACTGTTGTTTACAGCTTGGCCCAAAGAATCCGTTGGGGCATGGTTCGTTACAATTCGCCCCTGTCCACCCTGGAGGGCAGTGACACTGCCCATTTTCGTGAGAACATTCTCCTCCATTTTTACAAGCACACTTCAAGCTACAATGTGGGCCATAAGTTCCGATCGGACACGGGTGTTCGCAAGTATTTCCAATGTATCCCGGCCGGCAAACGTACAAACCTGTAATGTGATCGCAAGTTTTGTTCCCATAAACAATATCAGGACACTTTTCTTTACACCCCTGTCCATAAAACCCTTTTGGACAAGGCTGATCACAATTTGATCCCGTCCATCCAGCTGAACAAACACACTCTCCTGTTTGAGGGTCACACGATGAATTGTTTAGACAATTGCACACTTCATCGCAAGATTCTCCGTAGTAACCGAGAGAACAGCGGCTGTCACAACGAACGCCTGAAATAAAAGGAATTTTGTTCGTTAGATATTAATTTTTATATTTTATATAGCCTGAAGAAGGTTGAAATTAGAATAAGTATAAGCAGTAAAAGGAGCGAAATTTATGAATTATGGGTGGAAAGAGAAAGATCATATTTTAACCGAAAACCGTTTGTTTCGATACCGAATTTAAGACCTTTGAATTTCTCTCAGTGTTTTTATGAACTAGTAACAGTATATCGAGAAGCCGTTTAAGAAAAAGTTTTATATGCTCTGATAGCCAGGCTACAGTCGTGTAACCTATCATGAAATAGTTTTTCCTATCATGAAACACAGCATTTGTTGTTGTTTCCCATGTTTCACGATTGGAAAAAATGTTTCATGATAGGTTACACGATTGTACTTTAAAAGTTCTATACGCTATTCAGTGGACTAGGAGCTAATCTTCGAGTGAAGGGATTTTTAGTGAAAATCAAGATAGTTTCGCGTATTTTTAGGCATTCTAACAATGACTGTAAGAGCGGATACGGTGAATAAATCGCACGACGATTGCACCGGGCATAGCCGGTTAATTTTGCACCAAAGATAAAAAGTCGGTATATCCGGCGTACTTTTCTCAGTGTAAGCTTTCAATTTGTCTAATAAACCCAATAAGCAAGTCTTTTGGCTGTTTACAAAAGGAGGTAGCCCATACGTTATATGCATTGATTAACGTACTAGTGGCTCAAACACAAACTGCTACGACAAGAAGCTGTTTATCACACAGCCCTATAGCCGTTCCATATGATATGCAACTAAGTACCAGCTTTAACGTCAATTATATTTATTACTTTTTAATGATAGTCTTAGATTTCTCACATAGATTTTTTTCATTAATGACAGGCATTAATTGACGAGCATTAATGGAAGGGGCATTATTGACTTGAGCAATTGAGCTCCAGCACTCTCCAGCAAACTCAGCAGAGCGTGTTCACATAGATATTTTTTTCAATTGCTCCAGTCAATTATGCCTCTCCAACTAATGCTCGTCAATTAATGCCTATCAATATTGAAAAATAATGTGAATCCATTCTTAGAGGCAGTTCAGAATCACCGTTGGATATGGCGAAAAGTAAAGTAAAGTAATTACTCTGTGATTTGTTTGCTGACGACGACGGGTGCAGGTTGCGAGAAGAGCTGGAACAATAATTCATCTATGCATTAGATCTGTGTGATTTCAAGACTATCCCCCTAAATTATTTTTTCAAGGTTATGTCAGCAGAATTTTCCATAGGTTCAAAATCATCTCTATTTTCTTTCTTACAGTTGTTTGAGCACAAATGACTTATCTGCAAGTAGTTGGGGATTAGGTTAGAAGGCCGATACTCATATGGATTGTTTAATTTTTAGCCATGAGGGAGACGTTAGGTCGTTAAAATAATGTACGGAATTCTGAAGATTTTGTCAAGATTTCCTCACGGTTTTCTCACAGCTTTCCTCACAATTTCCTACCCAATAGAAGCACGTGAAGTGCCAGTAGGCTTCCCGTAGGGCCTTTTTTAATTTTTTAACCTAATTTTAGGTCCCCTAGTGAATGCACCCTTTTTATCAACTAGTGTATAAAGTTTTATTGCGAATATTAACATTTAGCCGCAAATGCGCGTGAGCGAAGGTCCACTCGGCATTTGCGGCTAAATTAAATTCGGCCAAATGAATAATTCGGCCCCTTGATCTTTCGGCTGTTTGAAAATTCGCCTTATGTTTTTGGGCCTTATGCAAATTTTCTGCCTTTTGTTTTGTCGGCCTTTTGAGTAATTCTGCTTTTTCAGTTCGGCTTTATGATTTGTCGGCCTTATGATATTCGGCCTTTCGAGGTACAATCAAGTAGTTGACTAGTCAAATTCATAGGAATTCCAGATTTTCAAAAATCTCTGTTACAGTTTTTAGGCTGCAAAAACTAAAGAACATCAGCAAGAAGCTAAGTCCTCGATACATAATTGGGATAAATTTTCCTTTGAGGATAGGTGTTTTAAGATCATGTTTCGTTAATATGATATTTCACTCCTATAACTTAATATTTTAAATGTACTCTGATTCCCAAGACACTTGGTGAGGAAAACTCAAGTTTAATATTTTTAAGCTTGATCTGAAACTATAGCAATATACTGTGTGCCAAACATGATTGTCAATCTCAAACAAATATGTGAAATAAGTAAATAATAAATAAATACTATACCATCCTCCTCTACCCATTCTAAGCATTTCAAGTTAAAGAATATAAATAATTAAAAACTATGTAACTAAAATGAAAATAATATCTAAAAAAAACTCACCACCCCACTCTGTTTTACAGCGACACTTCCCAGTGTCAGCCTCGCACCCATTTGCATTTTCAAAATCGCAGTCACATTCCTGTGAACAATTATGTCCAAATTTCTTTGCGTCGCATTTACTTTCGCATTTCACCCCCATCCACCCTGCTGTGCAGGTGCATTGCCCATTTTGGGGATTGCAAGTTCCCCTATTCAAGCACTCACATTTCTGCGTACAATCTTTTCCAAAGTGGTTCTCGTCGCATGGACGATCGCATTTGACTCCCTGCCAACCTGGTTGACAGAAACATTGTCCCGTTTCAGAAGAACATGTCGCATTATTAATACAATTACATTGCTGCACACAATTCTGTCCATAAGTGCCAGAAGGACATGGCGTTTCGCAATTTTTACCGTGAAAGCCTGGTGAGCAGAAGCAGGTTCCTAAACAAAAATTAATTAAATAAAATAACAAAAAAAAAACTAACTAAAATGTACCATCAATTGGTGAACATGGAGAATTATTGACGCATGAACAAGGAATCTGGCAATCTTTGCCGTACCTCAAAAATGGACAAGAACGATCGCATGCACTACTACTCCAACCAGGTTTGCATTCACATTTACCAGTCCATGGATGGCACCTAATAATTTAATTAAATCAAAAATAACAAAAAACTAAACAAAACAAACTTGCAAAACCTACATTTCAGTATTGTTAAGACTGCAATCACATGTTTTGGTGCAGTTTTCACCGAATAGGTTCGGCGGGCACATTCTCAACTCGCAATCAGCCCCGATCCACCCATTAGAGCAGGAACAAGCTCCTGTCGCAGGATCACATTGCGCTCCGTTCCGGCATTTGCACGTTTCTGTACAGTTGACGCCATACTGATGGCCAGGACAACGATCTAAACATTTATCCCCACTAAACCCTGGTGCACAAGTGCACTCCCCTGTCACATGATAACAATCAGCCCCATTATAACATTCACAAGTTTCCAAACAATCAACCCCAAATTTGTTTGAATGACAGCGATTCCCACAGACGGAACCTGTGTAACCGGCTGGACAAATACACTTACCCGTTTCGGCGTCGCATTTTCCTTCATTTTGACATTTGCAATCGGATTTACATTGTTCTCCGTGTTTTCCATCCGGACACGGGCTCGCACATAACGCTCCTGTCCAGCCCGGTGCACAGATGCACTCCCCGGAAACATGGTCACATTTTCCTCCATTTTCGCACCGACAAACCTCTGAACAATCTTGGCCATACCGATCGGATGTACACTTATTTTCACAAAAACGTCCTTTAAATCCTTTTTGGCATGCGCATGAACCGTCTGTTGTATCGCATGTTGCATTATTTTTACACTCGCAGATGTTTGAACAGTTATTTCCCCATCTTTGAGGTGGGCAGTCTGTTTTTATTAAATTAAATCATTTGCTAGTTCATAATTTAGTTGTATATTTAAAGTATATTTTACTCACTGATATCACATTGCTTCCCTCCGTATCCGGGATCACATCGACAAAACTCTGGAGCAGCACAACTTCCATACTTGCATCCTTTTGAACAAACTGGAACACATTCGTTTCCATTCTTATTTTTCTCATACCCATCACAGCATTTTTTCACAATTCTCGATTTTGTCAGCGTTTCTGTCTCGTTTACCACACGCTTTTTCAGTTTGTAGACGGAGCATCTTGGGGGGAAGCCGAGGCACCATTTTTGAACTCGCTCCTGATACGGCTCTTCTTTTTGCACCACTACGTTTACTTGGTATCTGTAACAAACATCAATTATGATTATTAAATTAGTTTACACTAAGAAAAAATCAGCCGACGATTCCACCGCGGCAAAGGTCGGTTGATTTTTACCCAAAATATGAAGCATACCTAGTTTAGCGAAACAGTTAAACCAGTTTTGAGGACCTGCAAACTTCATAACTACCCAAAAGACAGTAATATGAGATTTGCAGAAACAATAGTAGTATTTACTTACTGCCCATATTCGCAAAGCAGGCCCATTTGCCTTTTCACCAAGTTGAGAAAAAGACGATTGAATATTTTTGTATATTTTTTGTTTTTTCGCTCGTATCAATAGTAAATCTCGGCGCTATTGTACAAAAAATTTTAAATGTGGCATAAGTAAACCTTTGTTACTAAAATATTATTAAAACGCCTGTTTTTTGGTGTAAAACCTGTGATGAAACTAGCTGGGCCACCTATGCGAATACTTTTGTCAACGAGCGCAAAAGTATTCGCATAATTGGCCCAGCCAAGGGGAACTTAACTAAGAATTTGCGAGTGCACGCGTGTAAAAAATACAAAGAGCGTGCGTCGTAATTCGGCTAGTTGACCTCCTCTTGGTCCTAGCTGTCACTCTCGATTTGGTTTTTTCTGGAAGTTGACCGATCACGTATTATAGTTGCTTTTAAATTTACGTGTGATGAAAAAGTTTTCGCGTTGTAACTACTATTAATTGGCCTAACTATGTCACCACTTGAAGCAATCAAACTGTAGTGGTAGTGATGATAGTTCATAAAATGATTTTCGTGGATTCGATTCGATCATCGCATGGAAGAAATACCCATGAAACATACCAATGCAAAGAATTTAAAAAATTTTGCAACTTTTTGGCAAGTTTAGGACATAAATGCATCTGAGAATATCCGTGACGGTGATAATCCTCCGGTGTACGTTGCCACCAAAGAAGCGACTGACTGGCGCTGTATTTCCTAGATTCGGATGTAGTAAAATCCCCAGTCACGTGAGGTAGATCGTTATTTCCCAAGATATTTCGGGAAACCTCACATTCACAACCCCCCGAAATGTGAGGTTTCCGGAATATATCTTAGGAAAAATACTCTACCTCACGCGACTGCGAATATTAGCAAAGGAAATCTTGTAGCCTATTTTATAGAGACAAACTTAAGCGCCAACATCTACAATATTTGCTCACCTGTAAGGCAATTCTACGCGGAGACCCAAATTGTCTTAACAAAAGGGAATTTGCTTGTGTTCTGGTCGCGTTCATGAGTGCACTGTGTCTACAGCCTCACTATTTATGAACACAAGAAAGGACACACCATGGTCTAACGATCTACCAACTAATTTTCTCCCATAACCCCAATTTCCCTTTCATCTACCTGTGACGAATACTACAGGGAATGTAGTGTACGCAATACAACAGAGGGCGCTGAACAAACGCAAAAGCAGGAGGATCGCAAGGCGTTTTTTAACCTGACAGCAATGAGTTGGAATTTGTGAGTTTTTTTCCTCATCTAACCACCAAACCGACAAGACGTCCCAGCTCGGAAAANTATCTAACCACCAAACCGACAAGACGTCCCACCTCGGAAAAAGGTGTTAAATTACCAATAAAAGGAAAGAAGGAAGGAAGAAAAGGATAAAAAGGATAAAAAGGAATAAACGAATTTTAGAAGAAGCTTTGGAGAAGTGAGTAGCGGCTTAAATCTTGGCCGCAAATTGAAAATCCGCAGGCGCCATTTTAGAGTTGACGATAATGCGTCCATCAAAACCCAACCCAGCTTTACTCCAACAAACTCTTTGGTAAGTTTTTCGGTGTTCATTTATTACCTGGTTTGTGGCCACTATGATAGTGGACAAACACCAGGACATAATTTAATTCTCTCCCTTACAGGTCCAACACGAACCCCTCAGTCTCGAACTTCCAGAGTGAGCCGGCTACGGAGGCGGAATCTAACCCTGTACGGGAGAAACGGAATCGAAACCGGAAATAAGTGAAGTTAAAGNCAACCCCTCAGTCTCGAACTTCCAGAGTGAGCCGGCTACGGAGGCGGAATCTAACCCTGTACGGGAGAAACGGAATCGAAACCGGAAATAAGTGAAGTTAAAGATTTTGTGATAGACTACTGAAATATAATTACCGCAAAATCACAGAAATCTGGTATTTCATTTGTCCGATCCTTCGTCCCTTGAAATCCCGTTACAAACTTCCAGAACTCTTGAGTTTTAGTGATCGGAATGAGCTCAAATTTGGAATATAGGCTTATGGCAAGTGCCCAAGAACAGTTCCAATGCTAAATTTGGGATAATATTATTCATTCCTGGGGCTTCCAATTACCAGACTTTCTTGGATAACTCTGTAAATACTTTTCCAAACCTCTTCATCTTTGTCGCTGTCTAAATCTAGTTCCTATCACAAAATATACAATAAATATGAAAGAAAAGTTAGATAATCCACTTTGTGGTTTCCTACTTTTTCTAATCATACTTCTATGAATTAGAATCAATAAAAATTTATATCTATACCTATTACCTGGTAATACGACTTATCATAAACAACTGATAAAGGAAATCAGAAAAAATCGCGTACCTCTATTTTTGCTGTTTTTATTCGAAAGCACAATTTTTTTTAAATGCGACTTATAGAAACATGACACGGGAGCGTTGAAACTTGAAATTATAAACGTGGATCTTGTTTCGATGATACAATTTTCTTTGTCACAAACAAGATCTATGACATATTAACTTCTTTGGGATCTTGTTAAACCTACACTGATAAAAATCTTGTTTATCGAATTGATGGTTGAGAGAAACAAAGTCTTGTTTGAACACATTTTTAAGATTGATGCGGAGTATTTCTTTTTTGAAACGAGGCTGTACTGCCCATACTCGCGCAGATGGCCCATTTGCATTTCCACCATGTTGAGAAAAAGACTATTGAATATTCTTGTATATTTTTTTTGTTTTTCCGCACGTGCCAGTAGTAAATCCCGGCGCTATTTCAAAAAAATTTAATTGTGGCATAAGTAAACCTTTGTTACTGAAACATAATTAAAACTCCTGTTTTTTGGTGTAAAACCTGTGATGAAACTAGCTGGTCCACCTATGCGAATACTTTTGCCAACGAGCGCAAAAGTATTCGCATAGATGGCCCAGCCGAGGGGAAGTTAACTAAGAATTTGCGTGTTTACGCGTGTAATAAATACAAAGAGCGTGAGTCGTAATTCGGCTAGTTGATCTCCCATCGGTCCCACCTGTTACTCTCGATTTAGTTTTTTTTCGGAAGTTGTCATATCGCGTATTAGAGTAGCTTTTAAATTTACGTGTGATGAAAAAGTTTTCGCGTTGTAACTACTGTTAATTGGTTTAACTATGACAGAAGATGATTTTCGTGGATTCGATTCGATCAACGAATGGGAGAAGTACCCAGAAGTCTCCCGCTCAGCGGAATTTGTTATGAAACATTTCAATGCAAAGAATTTGGAAGATTCTGCAACTTTTTGGCAAGTTGATGACAGAAATGCATCTGAGAATATCTGTGACGGTGATAATTCTCCGGTGTACGCGACCACCAGTGAAACGGTTGATTCAGAAGTAAGCTATTTTGGCGAAGAACGCCAAAGAAAACGCAAAAGAACTAAAAAAGAACATTGTCAGGCTATTGTATAGCAAAGAACCGTTGTATTTCCCATCCTCCGAAACTCGTCTCTTGTGATTGCCGGATGGTTTGTACGAATGATGTATCCAAAGACGATTGCATCTTGAGCCGAAGCAACTGAAGATGGTCCCTACTGAAGGATTTAGTTTAGAAAACTAGCTGGAGAACGAGAAACTTCCAGTTAGTCTGAATAATGATCGCAAGGACACACTTCTTGCTGTGGTTTTACCTCTCATTGGAGAGGAGCAAAAGTTGTTTTGGAAAAGCTTACCTGTTAAGTATGATTAACATATGTGAAATGCTTAATTTTTCTTTAAATATATGAAATATTGATAAACATAGTATGTTTTATTTGTTCTTATATACTGTACTCTGTTACAGTACACAGACATCAAAACCGCAATAAAACACTAGCACACATCATTGCAGAAGAATAAATATTCCTTTTTGTTTGGAAATGACGATTGAACCAGGTATTTAAATAATTTTTTTTTCGCATTCCTCCGAAGTATAGTAAAAATTAGCTCTGTTGATGAAGCTAACTCAAAAATGATGAAAATGCAAATGGGCTATTTATGCGAATATGGGCAGCGTAGCAAGAGGACACTAAGTTTAATCCACAGAAATTATTTCTTAATGAATTTCCAATATAATATGTAGGATTAATACAAAAAAGAAGTTCAGAATTATTTTAATTTTTTGATCGAAAACCCCCCAAAAACCCTTTTTATGCCGGTTTTTGGTCGGTAGCACGTACCAATTTTTTTCCGAACAGGCAGAAAATATTGGAGGAAGTATAGGATTGAAGGACTAAAGTTTTGAGGGGGTAAGACTTAAAATCGTACGTGGTCGGGCATTTTGGGCCACCACCAAACAGAAAAACTGTAGGGCTGTGTAGGAAACTGAACGGAACTGAAAACAGTAGTTCTATATGGGATATCTTGCTTATCGAGTCGTACACCTGGAACTTCTGAAATACGCTCAGCAGCAATAAGCCTACTGTGGCAGATTATTGCCTGAGTCTTTGATGCATATAAGTTCAGCCTATTGCATTTACTCTACTCAAGTATTACTATTAGAGATGATTTGTTGTGTATTTTCAACTCTATCAGAATTGTAGATTTGAAAATCATCAGCAATCAGATGGTTACCATATACGGATTAAAGCTCTCTATAAAAAACTTATGCTTATGGAGACATAGTTTCTAAGAGAACATTTTGTGTACTTGTGATTTTATAAACTCTCTATAAGCAACAAAGTTTCTTATACGGAGCGTCTATTATAGAAAGCCTCTACTCGTACTTAGCACAGAAGACATTTGTTGATGAAACTTGACATAATAATTTGACTGACAACAAAAACTAATTTATAGTTAAATAAATAAAACAGAATAAATAAATTTCAAGGAAATTTGTGCCTGATGGGTAATTTGCTCCGACATCAGACATACATTTTTGTTTTGTCTACTTTAACAATAAAATTAAAATATAGATAAATATACTCACTCTTCTAAAGTTTTGCAGACATGAGGTCCTTCCAGATCTTCATCCAAAATTAAATTTAAAATTTCATCCGCATACCCAGAGTGTACGGCCAAAATACTCAAAATAAGCACACTTTTAACTGATATTGCCATTTTTAATAACAAATTAATTTAAATCAAACTTATATATTTATTTATGTAATGAATTATTTTCCATTCACATTCACATTCTCATTATACTATATTCCTATTTCTAAATGCACTTTTGTATTTGTATCTTTTTTACAAGAAAATAATCATATGATTCATTCATCAACAACTGACTGACAACACTCTGTTGATTATATGAAACTCCATTTCAATTCAATTTATGAAAACACTTGTTCTTTGTTTAAAACTTCAGCACTTTACAACTACTACATCGTACTGAGCTGATGATTCTTCTGAAAAGTGAAAAAAGGAAAATATATGCATTAATAATATGTAACAATTTGAGTATAAATATAATAAAATAAAACAGAGAATCGTGATAAGGAAAGCTGGAAATGTTGTTAATGTTTCCAGTCGTTATCAATGCAACTAACTACCACGCTTTGGATGCGGAATTTAATTTTAGACATTTTTACTTTAACTTCTAGAAGTTCAAGTCTTGCATTTGGTCCGAAAATGAAAATTGCCCAAATAAATTTTAAAACACG
>JXPH01026701.1:0-11612 GCA_001014845.1 Mochlonyx cinctipes
AAGCGAACACATCTCACTTTGAGTGAATTTTTATAGAAGTTCATTTTGAAACGTGGCAAAATTAGGTGGCGGGTTNGAAACCCCTTAGATAAATAGGTGTTCCTGTGCTTGAGATCTTAAAAGTGAACATAAGTTGCCTATACATAATAAATTGCGTGAACGTGCATCCAAGGAGCTCTTTAGAAAAAGCCGAAACATGGTCATGCTTTCGTAGGCCAAAAACATACCTAATGCAAGCATTAAAAGCAACTTGAAGCTTTTTTTTCAGATTGCAATACTTTACTTTTAGGATTTTAGTTCAACCTTTTCGTTTTTATTTGAGTTAAAGCAAGTTTTATCGAAAAACTTTTCATATACACAAATCAAATATAATTTTATTTTACCCACCCTCTTCCGCTTCTTCATGCATTTCATACGCAAATTTTGTATTCTTATCTTGATCTCTCTGATGTATATTATTAGGGTGGCTCTTGCGTTACACAATCTTGATTTTAGGGTAAATACGTACAATTTGGACAATAGGTTGCAGAGAAGAATGTGTAAAGGGATTTCCTGGTCCAAAAAGTAGATTAAATAAATTTATAAATGTTGGAATTGCCGTTTATTCACAAACAGAATCGTTCCGTTGTGCAAAGATGTTTACGCGTTTTGTTGCCAGCTCACTCTGGAGTGTAGAGGATTAAGGGACGGAGGTTTGCGTCGAATCTGTAGGTGGAATTTGCACCAGAGAACTTTAAACATGAAAAGAAGCTTTCCAAAAAAGCATACAGCCCGCAAAAAGGTGGTTGGAATTGGAATTAGCGTGACTTCTCAAAATGGTGCTTTAGGTATCCCTTTTTTCGACTTTTCCTAAATTCCTTTTGTCTACTTATTCGGTTCCTTCTTCATTTTCATCTCACTTCAAACCGGAATATCTTCGTGTTTTCTAAACACCCTCTTTGTAAGAACTTTGCTATCTGTAGGATAAACCCCTCTGGTATTTGATAGTAGACTTGGATGTGACTATGCGATACAGACTCTAGTCTTAGTCATGTAATCATACCGCGGTATGTCTTCTCTCCTACTATGAAATAACCACGCCAACTACAGGTTTGATTTAACTTAACTTTCCTCCGTTGAGGAGGCTTGGAGCAAAAATTCCCTACAGCTGTCAAAAAGTTTCCTTTTGGATCAAATAAATTTACCCTACAAAACTTTTGAGCACGATGCTTAGTGAAGCTTAAGGCTTGTGACTACGGCTATGACCCCTAGGGACTGATAGTTCATTTTTGGCGGCAGAACTTTTCGCTAAATACAAAAATTACATATTTTTATAACGCATTTGATATACCACTATTATCTAATGTGTCCAAATTGTACCATACTTCCCCCAAATTTGTAAGATCAGGTAAAAAATGTTTAAAATATTATTTATCGACTTTCTCGTCTTTTACATTTCTTTTATGATACGTAAAAAAACGTAGGAAAGTACATAGTGGATTAGAGCTTTTCTACTTTAGTTCCAGAACCTTCCCGGAACGGATCGTATTAGCTGCAGTTTAAAAAAAGCTCTCTTTAAGGAACTTTAAGGGACCCAAAAAAGTTGCTGATAGAAAGATAGTTATTAGGGTGGTCCCAAAATAGCCGACCTCGTCAGATTTTAAGTCTCACTCCCGTTTTTCAATTCTGTACTTCCTCGAAAATTTTGAGCCCGATCGGATAAAATTTGGGACGTGTTGCCTGCCAAAACCCATCAAAAAAAGGGGTTTTTTAGGGTTTACGGACGAAAAAACAGAAAATTACCTAAAACATTTGAAATACATTGAAAAATAATTTCTTTTCTTGTTTTTGTGGATTTGGTTTACTGTCCTCTTGTTACGTCCAAAATAGGTGAAAAAATCACGTATTTTTCAGTTATATGCTGGCTAAATATTTTTGTGCAAACCGATTTTGGTGAAAAGTTAAATGAGAGTAGCTATTTATTATATAAATATTTTCTGAAATTTTTAGCTTAATCGGTCTAGTGGTTTTACAGATACAGGGCTGGGAACATACCACCCCTTGAAAATTCAACGATAATCTTAACGATATCTTCGGTTTAAGTCATCCGATTAGCTGAAAATTGGCACATAAGTTTTTTTAGTACGCACATCAATCTGAAAATCTTGGAGCTCAATTGGTAAAAGGTTACTATGGGCTCTAGTACAAAAGTAATGAATTTATGAGTTTTTAAGCTACAATTCCATGGTCCAAGACCAAGGTAGCTTTTTTGACGGTTTTGGCCGGTAGCACGTCCTAAATTTTATCCGATCGGGCTCAACATTTTGGAGGAAGTATAGAATTGCAAGACAAAACTTTTGAGGGGGAAGACTTAAAATCGGACGAGGTCGACTATTCTGAGACCACCCTAATGGTTATAGGAACAGTTTTGCTTATTATATTTTCAAAAACACTCTACAAAAGCTACTAAAGTTTCTTGTATGGAGCGTCTCTTATAGAGAGCATCTACCAGAGATTCCTGGAAACTCCTGGGGCATAGGAGGGACTACATTTTGAGGTTAAAAGCTCAAATTTTGTTGGGAACTATCCTTAGGCACTTTCTTATCAAAAGCTTATATTTCAAGCTTGAGCTCAATGCGGTCAAAGATGGTGAGTTTGTAGAGGGAGCCTCTCAGAGCCCGTGAACTGATTTGGCCCATTTACAAACTCATCCCTACTTTTGTCAAAAAAGCACCCATACCAAATGGAATAAGAAATAGCAGACACAGACACACAGATTTTTTTTGTTATTTTTTTAAGAAGAAATACAGCAGCTTTCCCTGAGGGACCAACAATTTTCAAATTTTACATAACACATAAGCTTTCTTCTATTAGATAGTATAAGTAGAAGAAAAAACTAAAATCTAAATATTATTGTATTTCAAGCAAAATTAGATCTTTTATCCGTTTAACAATGATAAAATTTGCAGATAAATAGATTTTCTTCTTCGCATTAATTTTTTTCTTTTCAGGAACTCTAAATCCTAAATAATTATGTTAAAAGATAAAAAAAAATCCTCCCCCATCCGTATTCCATCAAATCAAGATTATGCACGAGTTTTGGATTCTGCGAATTGTGTGCCATGGCAATGATCTGATCCGTGAAAAATAACGAATAAGAAGCTTTTTTTTAATAAACATTTTTTCCAACATCATTTTATCTCCATTGTTGACCTATATATTTCGTGGAAAAAGATACACTTCGTTATACATTTTTAATCGGAAAGTTTACACGAAATTTTCATTTCACATTTTCATCATTCCCAGGAAAGAAAATATCGGATCCAGTATAATACTCTAGACTTTTAGCGTTTCATCACTATAATTCAATAGATGAAAAGGTTATGAATTCAGTAAAAAAAAACAAGTTGTTCCAAATGGTCTGAAATGTGTAAAAAAAATTTAAAAAAATTATTTGAAGAAAAAATACTGTCTGTATGTGTCTGTCGTCGTCATCGTATGTCTGTGACCTCGATAACTCGCCTAATTCTCAACCGATTTGACTGAAATTTTGTGTGGAGGCTTATCTCAGCAAAAGTAAGGACGAGTTCATTAATGGGCCAAATCCGGCCACGGTCAGGGGACCCCCATACAAACTCACCAGAATTTTCCAGAAATCTTGAGTTCTAATGATCGAAATGAGCTCAAATGAAACATAATCTTGTGGTAAGTACCCAAATACAGTTCCTATAAAAGTTTGACCCTGGGACATCAGGATCTGGGGGCTCCTAAGTACCAGCAACTTCGAGAATTCTTGACTTCGAATCGAAATGACCTCAAATTTGGAATATAAACTTTTGGTATGTAGAGAGAAGAACAAGAACAGTTCCTAAAAAAGTTTTATCCTGGGACATCTGGATTTGAAGGCTTCTAGGTACCGTACACTTCCAGAATTCTCGAGTTCTAGTGATCGGAATGTGCTGAAGTTTGGAATATAAGCTTTTGGTAAGTATCCAAGAACAGTTCCTATGCTAAATTTGGGATAATATCATCTATTCCAGGTGCTTCCAATTACAAGGCTTTCTTGAATAACTCTGTAAATACATTTCCGTTCCTTTTCTAAATTTGTCGAAGTCCAAATCCAGTTTCTATCACAAGGTATAGAATAAATATGATGAAAAGCTACATAGTCCACTTTGTGGTTTCCTACGTTTTACTTTGTTAGTTTGAGAACACTTATCGATTAGTAGCTCTTTTATGTTTTCATATTTTTCACGGTTCGGTGAAAAAATTTAGGTAAACAAAATCTACCACAGCAATGTCTTATATTTTCGGAAAGCTGAAAGCCCCCTGAACACAGATATGTAATCAAAAAATCGTATAGGCTCCTTCTTGCGAGTTATGGCTACTTAAAGTCCAGGTCCTAGGGCTACATATGTAAAGTGGTCCGGAAAAGCACTCTATCATGTGTTGGATATTGGATACGTTACAGTTTTCAAGACTCTGTACAAAATATTTTAATGGGGAGAAATAACATTTAGTAGTCAATTTACAATGTTGTACGTTATTAAATTAAATTTTAGTAAATTAAATCAGAGGAGAGTTGAGTTTGGAGTCGGAATACTCATTTGAGTGTTTACTTCTTTTCTTTTGTGAGTTTCTCTTAATCACTTCGATGCCGCTACCTGTGGCCGTTGCAGGAAAACCATGCTGCGGGATGGCTTGAACTTACACTTCCTAGGTGACTGGCCGATGCTGCCTGTTTTGGAACTGTTCACACTAAATAATTTCTATCTGAAACGCCAGATTTTGTATCTGAATTTTGCTCATAAAAATAATTCAGGAAGTTCAATCTGAAATTTCAGATAGGGTTGACGTTTACAGTTGAACTGAATATTTCAGATTGGGAATTTTCGAATTAACTTTTTTTATCGGAAAAAATGTTTCGAGAATTCTATTTATATTTACAATATTGATATTTTCACCATTTTCATATAAAATAAATATGAGAATAGGTTTTTCATGACCAAAATCAACTGTAAAAGCTTAAACAAAAGAGGGAAATATGAGGTCATGAAAAATTCAGAAGTTCCTCTCTGAATAATCGGATCAATGAAACGTCATCTGAATAGTGTCAAAAATATTAAGTGTGTTNGGTTTTTCATGACCAAAATCAACTGTAAAAGCTTAAACAAAAGAGGGAAATATGAGGTCATGAAAAATTCAGAAGTTCCTCTCTGAATAATCGGATCAATGAAACGTCATCTGAATAGTGTCAAAAATATTAAGTGTGTTGCCTGCCCTCGAGCCCAACGCAGGTAAGCCACCACAATTGTTACTCTCCAACGCTGACAAGCCAACCACCTCTACTACGCCTAGCCGTGGTATTTGACACAAACAAGATGAACTAAATTTTGTTTAGTAAAAACAAGATATTGTTTGCCTCAAACACGTATTCTTGTTTGGGAGAAGAGAAGGTTAATGTGAAAAAAACATTTGATGCCCAACAAGATCTTGTTTCGTTTGAACAAGTTACTTTGGTTGACATAAACAAGATCTTGATTGATGTTCTGTTCAAAGTACTTTGTTTGGCATCTTTTTCAAACAATTTGTCTGTCATTTGATGTCTTGTTTGATATAGTAACTAAATTAAAAAGTTATTTAAGTCACAAACAAGACCTTGTTTTCCTTAACCGAGATAAGCCAGTTTGCAAGACAATATTTTTTCATATTTAGTAGGATAACTGGTTTGGTCTAATGAATAAGAAGCGGGTCCCGTCTCGTTCCATCGCTGTCACATTTTTTTTACGTTTCTTGTTCGAGACCAAAATTTTTGTTTGGTGGAAACTCTTGTTTCTCTCAAACAAGATTCTAGTTCATCCTAAATTTCTGACGAACAAGATATTGTCTGAACTTATTTGAAGAAGATCTTGTTTCGGCAGACTTTTCATAAATATAAGGTCGAACAAGATTAGTCAAACAAGATCTTGTTTCTCCCAACCAAGATCTTGTTTACCGAGACGGTTGAACCAAACAAGAAATTGTTTTCAAAACCTCAATATCGGAAAAACGTTACTTTCTGGGAAAAATGTAAGGCCAGATTCGGGTGCAGCATACTAAAAACACTTTACAAAGTGAACAAAAACTCTGTTGAATTATTATTATTTATTGGCTCCCATCACATCCCCCTTCCAAAATTTATCGGAACATTTTACTTTATGTCGGTAAGTGTTTTTGAACCGTAAAAATACTTTGTTTGTATTTACATAAAACATTTAAAACATATTACATAAATGTTTTCCTTCGTATGTAAATGTTGGGAGTAAAAACGTCGTGGTTTAGTGTGGGAGAATGCTTTCAAATGGTTTTTAAAATGCATAACAACGTTTGTATTTTTTGAGATATTTTTAGCGACACTTGCTTTTTTCTGGAACAAAAAAATATGACAGAATTTATTTTCAATTAATACAAAATTTTATATAAGAAATCGATAACATCAATTTTTAAAAGAAAAATCTACGAGCCGAGAGTGGAGTAGCCCCAGTTTCGGCAAATAGATCGCATCACTTTTCAAATAAAAGTATCACTGGTGCTACTTCCAGCTGTCAAGAATAGAATTTCAAAACTTTCTGAACTTTTTATGGCATCTTGTTTTTACTTTAACTTCTAGAAGTTCATAAAGTCTTGCGTTTGGTCCAAAAATTGAAAATCGCCCAAATCTACTTTAAAACACGTTTTGGACCCCTATGAGTCATTTTCGACCAAAATTGGTTGGACGTCTGTTAATCGGTTGGGCGATCCGTCTATCCGAAACTTTTTTTGTCTCAAGAAAACTCCTAGACGGTTTGTCCGATCGAACTGAAATTTTGTAGGAAGTATTCATTTGATAAGGACACGCGATCCATTCATATGAGAGCCCAATTGGACAAAGGC
This sequence comes from Mochlonyx cinctipes, assembly GCA_001014845.1. Lineage (NCBI taxonomy): Eukaryota > Metazoa > Arthropoda > Insecta > Diptera > Chaoboridae > Mochlonyx > Mochlonyx cinctipes. The sequence continues at coordinate 6,892 of JXPH01026701.1, forward strand.
TTCTGTGGGCTCCCATACAAATGTTAGTCATTTTATCGATAAAAACAATATTAATCATCATTTATGAATCTTTTGAAATTTTGGCCAAGATTATCCATTGGTACCTATGTTATGCCCACAAATTTTTAGCTCAATCGGACAAAGGCTTCTGTGGGCTCCCATACAAAGTCGACATTTTCATACCAAAAATGATTAATTTTTATAATAATACGGCGTAACGTCATCAATAATGAGTACGGCCCTCCTTATGGCAGCCCTTATTAACCGGAGCGACNAACTATAGAAGTTATAGTCATGAAGCCGTATCGGCCTGGATTTTTTTTTTCTGTATAGGGTTACGACCCGTCGGCTACTTTGAAAAGTGATACGACAGAAAGTCTGGTATGTAGCACTAAGAAATGGTTTAATTGGTATGAGCTCGAATTCAGAATATGTATAAGCTTTTTGCAAGTAGCCAAGAACACAGGAATATCTTAAATTGCAGTTAATACCATCCATCCTTAATGCTTCCAAACCATACCTTTTCGAATAACTGTGAAGATATTTATCAGAGCCTCTTCAAAATTTTCCCACATGATATTTTTTCAATTTAATATCTTGTTCCCATGACAAAAACTTCTGGAAATAAAGAAGAAAAGCTATAATTTGCTTTGTGGTTCCCTGCATTTCTCTTTTACATATATGTGGATTGGATGTACGGGGAAACGAACAGATAACGTTGTTCATCTCGCCTTCAAAAATTTATCGCGCCAATCCTAGTTTAATGGCCGCGTTTTCCGTCTACATGAGCAATTTTGTTTTACCAAATCAGTCGTAATATAAGTAGCGCATGAAATATTTTTCATGGGAGAGGGTGGGTGAAGCACGAACATTTTTATTTCTATACTTACTTTTCTGAATTTTATTTAGTTTTATCGTGTTTTTTCCACGTTTTCTGTCGCTTTTCTTTATGCTTTTAGTAAGACATGAGAAAATTTGTCTAATAATTTATTTCAATTCAGAATATAAAAGATATTTTTATATTTCTGATTAAAGATATTTACTGAGAGAGTTGTTTTAGGTTTAAAAGTAAATGGGTTGAGAAGGATTTTTCTCAATAGCCTTTCTATGATGATGGTATAGAAACCAGCGTGCTAGTATTTAAGACTTCTAAGCAAAAAACTTCTCGGTATACACAACCGAGTTCTTAACAACGTTTTAATTTGGGAGGCATAAGTAGGTATGATCTTTAATTCTAAAATATTTCTAATTGTTGTGGTTTTGCTACCTAATCCAACCCATAACTAACGAGACAACAAAACAGAGACAAAAGACGGGTGGGGTCTCTCAGTTGTATTATTCCTCCTTATTTTGTATGAAATTTCCTTTCATTTGATATCTCACAAAGTACCAATCTTTTTCTTGCCAGATCATGGGCCAGTGTAGGACTTATGTAAATATTAGCCCCAATATCTTCACGGTTGTATTGGCTAGCCAATAGCTAAGATGTTGAAACCGATCAATTATTAGGAGGGGCGTAATTTAATGAGTATACCCTGAATCAAAAGGGGACAATTCAAGCTTCATTTTGGGGTCTTGTTCATGAAAATCGAGGCAATTGCAAGTGAGTGACCCCAAATGTGGGCTAATGCAAATTAGTCTCACGCTTAAAAATTATTTCCAAAATGTGGATTTTTTTGCAAAATACGGCTTTAAATGGCCCTCGGGTGCTTCCGTTTATTTTTGAGATTTTCCGGCGGTTTTTGATTTGTGCGGAAAAATCGCTCCCACACTGTAGAGGGTTAAGCAAATTAGAGTGTGTTGTGCATGGCACGAGTTTTCTTAGCTTTATTAATTATAAATGTCGTGAAAAGTTGAATAAATACATAACAATACTATACACTGTGTATATTCGACGTATCAGAATAAGTTTAATTAAATTTATGTTGGCTGTTGGGGCAAGAAAAAAAAAGTTTATTATTTGTTCTGGTGATATACGTAACTTTTATAAAAGAAAGAAAATAATATAAAGTTTTGTTCAAAACTTTTCTTCTATTTCTCTCCACACATCTATATTAAAAGAAATACGTTACGTAATCTAAATTGTTTGTTGGTAAGCTTTTTTGAGGTTTGGCCACCATGCAGGAGGCCAACCTCAAATATATTCCCCAGTAACTTGGTCAGTTTTTATCGATCGGTCTTGACTGAAAATGGTTTAGTGTAAACTGCTATAATGTAGAAGTATTTTGGTTTGTATCTTAATTTTGTGTTTTTGATGTTTAGTCCAAGTTCCAACCAAGACACAAGGTAATCCTAAAGAAGATACGCACCACTAGTACTGTTTCAATGCATTATTTTCGTTGTAGTTGCGTTGTTGCATGTATTTTTTTTAAATGTTGGTATGCCTTCACAAATCACCTGAGATGAACAAAGTCTGATACAACACCGAAACCATGTTTCTGGACATTTTAGTATTCTTTTGTCGATAGTAAGAACTATAACCCACTTCGAGGATAACTCCTTTACCTTTTCATTGTAGAAAATAAAAAGTTAGAAAATTTTGCTAATGAAATGTGTTTGTTGAGTACTTAACTTATCGCTTGATTAAATAGGTTAGTACGTGCATATCGCGTGTGTACTGAACCCAATTCTTGTTATTGATTCAAAATTTTTATAATGTGATTAAAATAACAACTAGTGTTTATGCCCGCCCTAATACGAAATACAAATAAAAAATTAATTAAAAAATTATTCAAATTATTCAAACAGTTTTTTTTAAACTAAGCATCCTTCCTGAAGGGACGGACATACTTTGATTCTAACTTTTTGTTTGCACCAAATTGTAGATTTTCAATTGTTTGATAATACGGATAAAACACTTCTAATCCGAACATCCGATAATTTGAATTCTACATTTACTTTTTTTTGTTCAATTCTTGCAAGAAAACTTTGGCTTACTTGAAGGGCTCTAGTTATCACCTAGAGGCCTTTAAGTAAAGGGTGTCCCAAAATTAACGAAAGATTTGAATTTGCTCTTTCTCGTAGGGCACTAAAGGCCCTATTATATTATTATTAGTAGCACTGGNTCTTTCTCGTAGGGCACTAAAGGCCCTATTATATTATTATTAGTAGCACTGGTGTAGACTGGTGCTACGACTGAGTAAGCAGCTAATTTTATTTTAAGTTTGATATGAACTGGTAACGCTGGATAGGGTTTTCTGCTACTTAGTTTCGAGAACACTTTTATAGAGGGTGATAAATTAATAATCATATCACACAACATTTGCAAGAGCCAAGAGAGAATATAAATTTATTGCTATAGCGAAAAATAAATTACGGAAAAAGGATCGTAAATTATGTTTTGATTAAACTCGAGATTAGAGATGAAAATGGGGGCTAATCGATTTTGTATAACAATTCTAAAACTCTTAATTTTTGACGAATTAATAATTCACCATCTTTCTTCTTCTTCTCTTTTCTGCGCACAATAGAAAATAAAATAAATGAATTCTCTTTTCTCTTCAATTAAAGTAGAATTATCATATTAACTTCTATAGCAATAAAAAACATGACACTAATGAACCTTTTCATTTTCCGTCTCCATCCAGAAACTGAGAACTGAATTACATAATAATAAAAATGTTAACCCTATAACATGGTTTTGCATATTTTAATTACACAAGACGACGACATGATCTCGGTCGGCAAGCAAAAGCAAAACTATAGATATATGTGTATACAGCATCAGCTTCCCATATTGTATGTTAATTAATTTAGATGATGTGTCTCGATTTTCTACCTTTTGCCTTAATGGTTAGCATAGAAGTATAATTTTTTTAACAAATCTTGTTCCAATTTCCGATGGTTTATTCATTAAACCGTCTTAAAATTCCTTGGAACTTTGTGACCGTATCCTAGGGTTTACTCCCCACATTCGACGTTTTTCGCCGTTCCTCCAATCATCCACCAGCAGAAGTTCATTTTATTCTAAAAAACTATCCAGTTGAATTTGTACCAAAGGCACTTTCAGGAAAGACGCGACATTACCACTAGGTCACAAGGCAATACAATTAATTCATGTTGTCAGAATATTATAATTCATATCCTAATCCTAACATTTGGATTAAGCAAACTAGATTGAAATAGTGGTAGGCAAAAGATTCAGTTGTGCGAGTTTTTTAGAATTCTGAACATGAATCTGTGGTGTCCGGAATCGTCTAGATGAGGGAACATGACAGATAGTCTTGTTCGACAAAATTTTAGTATTCAAGATTTTGGTAGTTAAAAACACTTAAACAAACTAAGAAAACAATAAATTTTGTAAATCAAATCAATGGTTTTGCAGATATGCCACGGGATTCATAGGGACCAGAATTGGCTACTAAATTAGAGATTTTCTGCACAATTGGTACAATTAATTGTGTACTTAAACACCGAAAAAAATACTTGGGAACCTATATAAATCTTTTAAATCGGGTTTTGAGGTCCTGTAAACTTCAAAACTGTGACAATAATCTCTCGAATGTCAGTTTTTGGTTAAACCTCCTGAAATCGTTGAAAAATACGTATATTATCATTGTTGATATTTAATTGGTGGCTATTTTAACATATGGGTACTTCAGACTGGGAAATCCGAAGAACACTTAAATTTCGGTCCAAAATTAATTTTTGATAGGTTTTCGAAGATTTTAAGCTTCGAAGTACTAGCAGATTTCTATACCTTGTGATAGAAACTGGATTCA
>JXPH01026709.1:0-10776 GCA_001014845.1 Mochlonyx cinctipes
TAAATGAAAACTGACAAAAAAAATAATAAAATAAGATTATTCGATTTGGCCGTTCATTTTCCTCACATGTTAATTGTACAAAGAATTTATTATGCTGTCGTGGTCGTATACTGTTAGGCGATCAACTTGAAGAAATGTCAAAGTTATTCAATCAACGAGATCTGAAGCTAGTAAATACAAACATCCAATATTATTTTTAATCAACTAGCGCCACCTGACATTCGGCTGCGCGTATGCAGGTGCGTACTAAATTTTAATTTTAATATCCTCCAAAATTCTGCAATTATTAATCAATGTCCTGCGTCTTGGCTTACGATCCGGAAATTTTTCATGCAAATACCGCAAATCGTAAAATTTGTCCGAAATTAGGCAACATCAAAATTTAAAACTGTTCATTGTTTTATAAGCGATCTGCACATTGTAAGATCATTCACTTTAGGAGCGAGAGTTTACGAGTTTAAACCACGGCATGGGATTTTGAACCCGAATTTTGAAAGCTAATAGCGTTGTGATATTGTCTCAATTCAAAATACTCAGCAGATGAGTTATCGCGAGAGAGAGACGCGCAAAACAAATTTTAAAAGTGAAATGAGTGATTTAGATGACCAATTACTATACTTTAACATTCTTTAAGGAAAATTTAAAGTAAAAGAACCAGGCCGATCGCATCATGGCTTTAGCTTCTTGAATTTGAAGGTGCCCCATTCGGGGGACGAACCGAACGTCACTCATTTTTATTATAAAAATTCATTATTTTTGGTATAAAATGTCGACATTATGGAAGCTCACTTTGAAAAAACCGGAAACGGATTTTCAAATGCCTCATGGCATGGCAAAGCTGGCTCCCATCAAAAAGTTGTGTTTTGGTTCCAAGGCACCTCTGATTTTACGGAGAACACGATAAGTGGCACTTGCTCATTTTAATCTGTCCGTGCGTGTTCGTTTTACTTGTTTTATAAGGTAATTTTAATTGCTCTCCCACCTAGAACCCGGGTCCGTTACAACGTGGTGTGGAGAGCAATTTTGCCAGTTGGCGATTAAGAATTCACCATACCAAATTGTTGTACCGTAGTAAAGAAGCAACGGTAACAATAACTCCCAATTTCTTTTTATGGTGCTTAATATCTAAGACCCATCTCATGACCAAAATAAGCATTAAATTTTTTTTCAAAACTTGTTTTATTTATATGGACCGAAAAATTAGCGGTGCCGACATTGTCTTGTACTTATAATAGTCTAGACATGTAAGTAGCACATTTACACATTTTCGTGAGTTGGGTCAATTTAAACTGCCGGGAAGTTAAAAATAACCAAAGTTTAAAAACCGTAGGAAACCATAACGTGGATTATAGCTTTATCTTCTGGTACTACCTGGTAAATTGGTGTCGTATTGATACGGTGGCCGTGCATAAGGTGGTTTCCCAAAAAGTTCAAAATCAGTTCAAGTCATACCAGCTTCACTTCAAGGATATTGTTGGAAGCGTCTTCATGTACTGAGAGTTTTAAGCCCTGGATTGAGAAAATCGAGCAATTTCTAAAGTTTTTAGAGGGAGGCCACCATAATTTGCAAATGTGGGGGCTCCTCTAAAATCTTTAAATACTACCCAATTTTCTCTATTTAGGGCTTAAAACTCTCATGGCGTAAAGACGCTTCCAACAATATCCTTTTTGTGAAGCCTGGCATGACTTGAACGGATTTTGAACTGTTTGGCAACCATCTTGTACACGGCCTTGCGGTATTGACGCTAAAAAATGAACAAAATCTAAGATTTTTACAATTTTTTCAAAGTTCCCGCATACTATACATGAAATCTCAACCGATTTTGATGAAATTTGTAATGGATGCTTTTTTGTCAAAAGTAAGGTCAAGTTCATGGATGGACCAAATCGAACCACGGGATCGGGGCCCCCATACAATCTTATCAGAATTTTCCTGAAATCTTGAGCTCTAATGATCGGAATTAACTCCACTTTGGAATATAATCTTGTGGAAAGTATCCAAGAACAGTTCCTTAAAATATTTGGCCAAAGAATGGGATTTGAGAGCTTCTTGGTACCAGGAACTTCCAGAATTCTTGAGCTCTACTGAATGAAATGAGCTCTAATTCGGAATAAACGCTTTAGTTAAATAACCAAGAACAGTTCCTAAAAACGTTTGACTATATGACATCGGGATCTGGGAGCTCCGGTGTACCAGAACCTTCCAGGATAATTGAGATCTAGTGATTGGAATGAGCTCAAATTTGGAATATAAGCTGTTGGTAAGTACTCAAGAACTGTTCCTAAAAAAAGTTGGACCCTGAGACATCGAGATCTGATGCGGGACTATCCTGAGATCATCCTTTTTTCAAGGCGGTGCTCACGCAATCAGAATTTTCTGTTTTATAATCATAGGTTAAAGATGACCGGGTGGTTGAGTGGTTAGCACGCTAGCTTCACATCCACTTGGATCTGGGTTCAATTCCCGGGACAACTGATGTGTTCTATTAAATTAGATGGTTGATTTTCAGTTTGTGATGAATCTGAATTATCGATATTTCTATAAATAGAACACAGTACAGTCAGTCTGTGAAATATGCATACACCTACTACCATCTGCAATTAAATAACCTATGATTGTGGTGGTATATGTCAATATGTGTGTAGTTCAGGTTAGTCAGTTTCCTTGCAATAAAAACTNTGTGGTGGTTCGGAATCCACTCTAAGCTGTAGGTCCAAATACCTAGAAAGTTCTCTGAAATATGAGGCCTGTTTTTAATAGGCCTTATTATTATTGTTATTATTATTATTATTAAAGAAGAGCAGGAAACCTACCTAACAGACCCAAAAAATATGAAAAAAGTGGAAAATAAAAAACCGCAAAATCATCGAAATTGATTGTTGATCATTTTTGATGTTTTCAATTTTATTGGGAACGACAACAACGATGACGATAATATTGATTGATCAACCTGACCATAGTTCTGAGTATCTTAGTATTTATTGTCTTTGTTCTACAAATTTTCAGAAAAAATCCCATAATTCTGCAATCCAAGTAAATTATTTGTCGCTCCTTGATTCAAAAAGAAAAGTAAAAACAGGGATAAGGGAAGGGGAGGACAGCACATTTCAGTAGATATTAAAATGAAGATTCTCCTTCAGATTACAACAAAATATTCCAAAAACTTATTTGTACCTAGGTCAATTTAGACTCACGATGTCCAAACGAAGTTTATTAGAAATTTGCATTTTTTTATATATTTGAGTTCTGTTCCCGTTCAAAATTAATTAGAAGTTCGATAAACTTGTCAAAAAATAACCTTCATTAAATATTGCTTGTCATTAAAAATAAAATTTAGATAAGCATTCTTAAACCTATGTAGGTATGCACTAGTCAAGTAATAACATTTTTAATAAATTTTCCTCTTTCAAATTTCAATTCAAATTCAAACTCCAAAAGTCCATTAAACTTTTATTTTATTTTTAGTTTATTCTAAATACATAAATAAATAATTAAAATTTGAGTTCACGATAACAAAAAATTTATTATTCGTCTGCGAATAATGCATTTTGTTACCAAAAAGTTAGTAGTCGCGCAACTGCAGTTGCGATAAGTCGATACTATAGATTACGTGGTGCATTAGGATAGAATTATGTTGGAAAGTGAGTGTGCAAACGAAAGTTCTCCGATGAGAGACTTTTACAAAGGGAAAATCGTTTTTCTCACCGGTGGAACCGGATTTCTGGGGAAATTACTAATTGAAAAATTGTTGAGGTAACAAAAACCAATTTATCATTTTATTCAATTAATTACCAAATTTTTATCTTTCGGGACAGGTGCGATGTTAAGGAAATAATTTTATTAACTCGTCCAAAAAAGAACAAGTCATCGATTGAAAGACTCAACGATTTGTTGGAAAAAGAGCATGTTTTTACTTCGTACAAAGAAAATCCACAAAATTACTTGGACAAAATCAAGCTAATTGAAGGAGATTTGAAGAAACTTAGTTTAGGGTTAAGTAACGATGACTTAACGTATTTAATTAATCACACTGAAATCGTGATTCATGCTGCAGCCGATGTACGATTTGATGAATCATTGAAGGAATCTATTGATACGAATGTCCGTGGGACACGCGAAATGCTACTTGTGGCAGAACAGTTCAAAAATATTGAAGTTTTTGTCTACATTTCAACAGCGTACTCAAACTGTAACCGGAAATTGATTAAAGAAAACTTTTATAAGCCTCCGATGGACCCGGATCTGTTGATAAAACTATGTGATAAAAATGAAGATGAACAGGTTCAAACTGTGGCCAAGAAGATTATTGATCCTTGGCCAAATACTTACGCCTTCACGAAAGCACTTGCTGAGGAGCTTGTTCGGCGGTTTGGTAACAAGTTTCCAGTTACAATTATCAGACCTTCAATTGGTGAGTTTAGAGTTAATTTTTTCAGTTTTAAACACTGAAAAACTTTTGGGATGACATCATGTTATCAATCCAACAAATAGTGTTTTTCACTTTATTTTGGTTTGGATTTACATGCTCAGAAATTACTATCAAAAATGGATCCTATGATACTAAAATTGGTACGAGTTTTTTGAGTGTGGTGACCGCTTAATGATTTTTTTCATGGACAAAAAACTTTTTGAGCCTATAAAAACCATTAACAATATTGTTTTTCAGTTATCATGGGTCTTCAAAACCTTCAATCTAAAATATTGTTGAAAAATGTTCCACTAATTTTGCGTGCCCTACAAAAAAAATAAGCAGATACTATTGTTAATAACAATTTCTGGCAAAACAAATCAATTACAAAATATATTTTATTTTGGTGATATTTTGGCCACTTTACCTTCTAGTTCACACACAAGTAAAGCAGGTGTGATATTTTACCTTTTAGCTTTTCTCTCTTTCTCCCATCTATCTATAGAAAGAAAAGCTTATGTATTCAGTGAAATTTGAAAAATTTTGGTTCCTCGGGACAATTTACTCCAAATGGTCTGAAACGTGAAAAAAATCAACAAAAATGGCTGTGTTTTTCTGTCTGTCTGTCTGTCTGTATGTGTATGTGTCTGTCAGCCCGATAACTCGTGTGTAGCTTTTTCTCAATAAAAGTAAGGTCGAGTTTTTAAATTGGCCAAATTGGGTTTAGGGTTCCCCATACAAATTCACCTGAATTGTCCAAAAATCTTGAAATATGTATAACGATCGGAATAAGCTCAAATTTGGAACATAATCTTATGGTAAATATCAAGTTTGACTTAGTGACATCGGTATCTGAGGGTTTCTCTGTACCAGGAACTTCAAGAATTCTTGAATTCTAGTGATCGGAATGACCTCAAATTTGGAATACAAGCTTTTAGTAAGTATCTAAGAACAGTTCCTAAAAAAATTTGACCATGGGGCATCGGGATCCAAGGGCTCCTGTGTACCAGGAACTCCCAGAATTCTTGACTTCTAGTGATCGGAATGAGCTCAAATTTAGAATATACGCTTTTGGTAATTGCCCAAAAACAGTTCTTATGCTAAACTTAAGATAATATCATCCATTCCTGGTACTTCCAAGTGCTAAACGTTTTTTAATAGCGCTATTAATACAATAAAAATTTGCATGATCTTCGTTCAATTCTGAATCCAGATCCCATAATAAAATATACCTGAAATAAAGAAAGAAAAGCTAAATAATCCACTTTGTGGCTTCCTATGTTTTTAAGGCATTTATGGCTAAGATTCTTGCGTGGTTAAATGAAATCGATTATCCAAATTCTGGGGGCAAATATACTAAAACCGTACTAACAGAACAGTAGGGTCGCTCGTATAAAGTTTTTTTTATTCAAAAAGCTTAAAATAGGCTTCCCCGATTTTTTTAGATTTTTAGGTTGATTACAGGTCAACCTGGTAATATTGCAGTAATGAAGTCAAATATCGTAGAGTAAAACTAAAAAACAACTGTCTGAATTTGTAAATTGCATTATGTAAGTTTTTCTAAAATCTTTATATAAAGATGGAGCAATTTTAGCTTCTTTTTCAGAAATTCCAAAACATAGCCCTCCAAAAGGTGGTTGGTGCCAATAAGCAACGTGCAAAATATGAACCCTTTAGGACAAAATTCAAACCTCTCAAGTCAATTTTTTTTTCATTGTTTCAAATAGGTTTTAATTTTTCTAGACGTCTTGACGTTCTTGACTTGACTTTGATCGGTAGAGCGTCTGCCTATCAACCACAAGTGTACGAGTTCAAATGCAGCCACTGACGATTGAATTAACTTGCATTTTTTAATCGTTATTGAGAAGGTAGATTACCGCTATTATTAATGAATAATAGGGTAAACAAGGCAGTTTGCAACATGTATCGTCAGAGCCATGCTATCAAAANAGTTCAAATGCAGCCACTGACGATTGAATTAACTTGCATTTTTTAATCGTTATTGAGAAGGTAGATTACCGCTATTATTAATGAATAATAGGGTAAACAAGGCAGTTTGCAACATGTATCGTCAGAGCCATGCTATCAAAAATGTACTTTCTGCAAAAACTTAAGTATGCGTTCGAATGGCAGTCATGTTGAAAAGGCTAGTCTATTATTCAACAAAATGCAAATGAAGAAAAACTGAGGCTAGCCCAGAGTTTCTAACACATAAATTCTCAAAATTTTAGAATATTGACAGTTTTAAAGCTCTAGGTTGAGCAATCTAGTTTACAAAACTTTTCTGTGATTTCCCGAGAGACCTTATAATAATATATTTACATTACTCCATCGATCGTTTTGATGTTACGTTACCTTACTAAACCGTATTCGATGATTGACCACTGTATATTTTCCCCTTGTCAAGTTCTTACTAATCCCGATCCCGAAGATTCCAAAGAATAAAAAAATCTATAGATGTACAACAAGTATATCACGTAGTCAGATACGGAAACGAAGATCTGTTTGTCCAACAGAACAACGAACTGGATCACGAACGTAAACGTTTTTTAACTATGTTTCATAACTGGTCTAAGGCAACATACGTACTCCATTGTCTAACGGGCAAAAGAGCAGTCACAAAATCCAGATTTCGAGAGATTTCAAGATTTCAATGTCAGTAAACATGTCAAATTTGTTGGTACTTTTTTGCCCATTGGAAGGTTCATAAAAAATCAATAAAAATATGAAAAGTTAACAAAATCTTCGCAATTAAAAAATCCAAAAATGTCCACAAAATCGTTACAATATCCAAAACATTCATCCAGTTTACAATACTCAAAAACTGCAAGTTCAACTATAAAATGTCACTTTTGATCACGTTACCCAATGAATTTCAGGCAACCTAATAAAACATACTGTGTGATTTTTGACATATCATCATTGAAAATAACTGAAATTTTGGTCAACTTCATTAATTATAGACTGCCCTTGTGGCTTGATCGGTAGCGCGTCTGAGTATAAACCAGAGGGTACGGGTTCAAATCCGACCCGTGACGATTGAATTAACTTGCGTTTTTTCAGCAGTTTCGAGAAAGTAGATTGCTTTGTGTGCGCTATTATTAATGAATAATAGGGTATACAAGGTAATTTCCGACATGTATCGTCAAAGCCATGCTATTAAAAATATACTTGCTGCAAAAACATAAGTATGGGATAGAAGGCGTTTGAATGGCTTTCATGTCGAAGAGGTGAGTCAGTTTCCTCGCAGCTAAAATTGAACACAACTTGATGGGCTCAATGAACTGGTAACTCATTAGCATAACCATTAAAGTTGTGGTGGTTCGGAATCCACTAGAAGCTATAGGTCCACTAATACCTAGAAAGTTCTCTGAAATATGAGGACTCGCCTGGTCCAAAGTCAAGCTATAAATTTTTTGTCCAATCAGCAAAAAATCTTTTATGCTCAAAAATAGTCCAATAAACTTATTTTCATTAGGTGCAAACCAAACAATAATCAATTTATACTTGTAAACTACACCCAAAATTTGAATTACTCCTCAAACTTGAAAACTTAAAGTGTAGAGTCTAGAAATCCGATCTCTTGCTTTTTTTTGTTTGACGATTCTTATTCTTATACCAAGCCGTAGGTACTGATATTAATAGCCCAGGGGCTTACTCAAGTTTTTATGATGGAAGAAATTTAAATAAAATCATAAGGTGACAAGAGGAGCAAAATCTCAAAAGCAATTTTGGGAAGATTTAAATGTAAACTTAGTATTAGAGGTCCTAAATAAGCCTACTATAATTTTCATATTAAAATCTATAGTATCCTAGAAGGACCAGGTGAGTCCTTCACGCAGAAAAATTCTTGTTAGATTTAAACAAGAAAGGCTCCCAAGCAGGTTCTTGTTAACGAAGTTATTGTTAATTCCTAACAAGATCCTGATTGCCGCAAACGATGATACTTTTTGAAACTTTCTTGGGGCTAACAGGATCTTGTTTGACTTGTTAGCTTCGAACAGGATCTTGTTTTTGAGATTTTTCAAAAAAATCTCAATTCCAAGATTTTGCTTGTCTCCAATAAGAATTGTTAACCAAAAGCAGGTTACACCAAGATCTTGTTGATTTTTAATACGTCAGCCTAACAAGTCTTTTCTCCGTGTTATATTTCAGAGAACTTTCTAACTATTAGTGGGTCTATAACTTATAGTAGATTCCAAACCATCACAGCTTTACTGGTTATGTCAATGAGTTAGCAATTCATTTACCCCATCATATCATGTTCAAATTTTGCTGCAAGGAAACTGACTCACCTCTTCGACCTGAACGCCATTCGAACGCCTTATATACCATACTTAAGTTTTTGCAGCAAGTATATTTTTGATAGCATAGTTCTAATTATACATATCGGAAATTACCTTGTTCACCCTATTATTCATTAATAATAACGCACACAATGCAACCTACCTTCTCGACAACGATGAAAAACGCAAGTTGATTTAATCGACACGGGTCGGATTTGAACCCAAACCCTTCTGTTTAATTGGCAAACTCTCTACCGATCAAGCCACCTGGGCTGTCAAAATAGAGATAAAAATTGGGTAATTAGAGGGTTAATATAAATTTTTGTTCCAGTAATTACAACACACAGTGACCCCATTCCTGGATGGGCAGACAACATTTACGGACTAAATGGGGTTGTGGTTGGTGTTGGGGCTGGTGTTTTGAGGGTTTTGTATATAAACAATGCTTGCAAAGCTGATATTATTCCTGCAGACTATGTCATAAATTCAACCCTCGCAGCAGCATGGTACACTGCTAAAAACACCAATGTGACCCTTTCAGACCCCGAAGATATTTGCAGAAGAAATGATAATAATGCAAAGATTTTTAATTGCACAATTTACAATGACAACCCAATCACTTGGGGGGACGTTAAGAGGAGAAACTTGGCATATTGCGATAAATTGCCCTTCAAAAGGTCATTATGGATCGTCACATACAACACCACTAATTCCTATATTCTCAGCGAGTTTTTGAAGATTTTGTACCATGTTATTCCAGCTTTTTTCGTGGACTTGTTTTTGAAGGTTTCAGGACGCACGCCACGGTATTTAGAATACTTCTTTATTACAATATTTTCTAAACGAATTTTTCATTTTAGACTCCTTAAAATGTACAAAAAGGTCCACAAATTCTCCGAAGTTATTGCCTTTTTCACCACAAATCAATGGGCTTTCGACAACACAAACATGAGAAGAGTGTACAGTGAAATGTCAGTAGCGGACCACAAGTTCTTCCCCAGTGACGTAAAAGAGATGAATTGGGATGTTTATATGGAGATTTATCTAAAAGGACTTCGGCAATACGTCATGAACGAACCGATGGACAATGTGGAAGAAGCAAAACTTCGCTACAGAAAACTTACTTTCATCCATTACACACTCGTCTCACTTCTATACTTATTCTATTTCTATGTTATTTATAAGATTTTGAGTGCTTACGGGTTTTTTGATTTTAACGACACTGTTTACAGTTCTTTTAGAAGCACATCTTTTGATAAATAAAATGATAAGACTAGTTTTCATGATTGGATTGTTTTTTTTTGTAAGTATACAGAAAAACAGGGTAATAGAGCATCCTTCATCACGTTTTTTTAACGGGTTGCATACATTTCTTGCTCGTTGATAAAATAATATTAAAAGAAGTCGTCCAGTTACAGAAATTACGCATATCCCAGTAAATAATAAATCCAACCCAAATGTGGGTTCAATTCTGCCAAAACTAAATAATATGTAGGGGGAGCTCTCAATTTTTTGGTCAGCCATCCTTTACGTTAAATTATAGGTCCGATTGACCCAAAAAATGGTAAGAACTTATTATTGTTACCGATTTTTACTTTAACTGAACGTCAAAGTCATGCATTTGGTCCAATAATGAAAATCACCCAAATAAACTTTAAAACACGTTTTGGACCTCTTGGAATCATTTCCGACCAAAATTGGTTGGACGTCTGTTACTCGGTTGGGCGATCCCACGATCCGTATATCCGAAACTTTTTTTTGTCTGAAGAAAACTCCTAGATGGTTTGTCCGATCAAACTGAAATTTTGTAGGAAGTATTCATTTGATAAGGACACACGATTCATTAAATGAGAGCCCAATTGGACAAAGGCTTCTGTGGGCTCCCATACAAAAGTTCGTAATTTTATCGGTAAAAACGATATCAATCACAATTTATGAATAAAATCTTTTGAAATTTTGGCCAAGATTTTCAACTGGTACCCATGTTAAGCTCACTAATTTTAAGCCCAAACGGACTAAGACTTATGCGGGCTCCCATACAAAGTCGACATTTTTGTACCAAAAATGATTAATTTTTATAA